>OY804593.1:66810191-67031378 GCA_963680895.1 Fragum sueziense
GGCCTTTATTAGAGGTTTTCTAATTTTGTTAGGTTAAACATGCGAATCCAATGTCAATTCATGGACTCAAAAGTTTATCAAGTGAAAGATTGCAAAGTTTTGTTACAAGGACTGTAAAATATAATTTTTGGATGAAATTCCTTCTTTGTAAACAGATTGGGGACAGGAAATCCTCTCTTTCATTGCTTTTGGAAGTAATCTTTGTTGATGACTTTCATTGTTTTAGTCCAAAATCGGGGTATGGGCGTTTATTAGAATCACCCTTTCCCGCTTAAATTGTGCTTGAAATATGCATATTTTCAGCTGAGATTTGGGGGATGGGAGTTTGTTAGAATATGGGTGTTTATTAGAATAATTACGGTACTTTGTGAAAATATAGACTAGTTGCCTTCAACAACTGTAGCATGCTGCAATTTTACATCATCAATAGCAGAACTAAAGAATTAGTCACCCTAAAAAAGCAGAATAACTAAATTCACTGTTACAATACAATTTTCTGTGATAATAGCTTGTTACCTACCAATCTATTTTGCAATTCAGTAATCAAGTGTTTGACTTTTTCAAAATCTGGCTTTACAAAATACTTAATTTGCCTGCAATAAGACCAACTTCCACATACATCTTATTTACAAACCCTGCTTGCTTTTTAAATCAGCGTGAGAATTTACCAATGTAACACATGGGATAGTTCTTTTGATAGAAGAGCTATTCCAAGTTGAAAGTCATCTTAATGGACGCAAATTTTAAAGAACTTCTTGATTTCTACAAAACCTTAGTGAGACATTTATGGAACTTGATAATACCTTTAAACTTTACAGTTTTGTCAGAAATGATTAGGGTACTCCATCCAACATTAGATACTAAATACTTTGTGCAACTTTGAGTATCAATCATGACAATAGAAACTGATGAGAGTGTCCCTCGTCAAATTACGTTGCCACAAAAGTTGCTCTGAAATTGATGCGGGTATACCATCATCAATTTTCATTGCCACAAATGACATCCATTGTTCACAGTGTTTGGAATCTTATGGTTGATGGAATACATTAAATCACAGGTAAAAGAATTTTGTAATCATCTGAATCAAAACAAGATATAAAGTATCAAAGTTTATATCTACCTGACTTTGTTATGTTTAAACTTTCCAACACAAACGCCCATCATAATTGTACAGCCTTCCACTTACAAAATGATAAAGTTCACATACTGTCCGAGACCATAATATACCCCGTCACCCGACAAAGCCACTTCACTTGTCACCCATTATCACCATTATTACTAATATCAATTTTTTATCCTTCGTCAAACAAACCATTTCTCTTTCAGCCGTCTAACAACGAAGCCATTATTTGTCATCTGATACATTTCTCCAATGGATCTATAATTTCCTTTTGAGAAGAACAAGGTTTTTAGCGCAAAGTTTGTCAATAATTCTTATTGCATAGTTCATGATGAATGACCTCTGCCAGGTCATTTATCGTAAGCTATAAAGCTATTGATAGTACAAAGACTTATTTCAAAAGCACTAGCAATATCTTTGCAATAATTTCTATATAATAGATTTAATTAATGTTACCAGCAAAATGTTTTTCAAAATCCCATTATTGTTTATTACTTTCAGAAAACCTGTAAGATTTTACTGACAACGTTTTTGACAAGATTGTTACTTATTCACAAGCATTCCAAAAATTTGATTACAAAATTAAGTTTGTGATGCAGTTAACTAGATTCTAGTTTAATCTAATTATAAGTCCCATTGTGACGCATACAGGTCCCAGGTCCCATTCATGATATAGTATTGAAAAACAATGTATCTGAGTGTGATCAATAGATTGTACTTGAACCCATCAAATTAAACCCTTCTGACCAACTAATTCTGAATTTCTGATTAAAAACAACTAATAATATAGGCATGAGGAAAACCAATTGATTTTTTTTTATAAAACTAAAAGACCTCACTCTTGACACATTAGATACTTCACATAACAAATAATGACTGTATTTATATTTGTATCCATCATGGTGCATGATTACACTTTTTAAATATTTTTCGAATTATTCACTTGAGTTCTTCTATAAGTCTGAGTTTCTGACTAGTAAGTAGAATAGTTGAATGCAAAATGTAGATAATGCAAATACCTCATTTGAATACATGAAATCTCAAGTATATACATACATCCTGGTTATAATATGTTTTGTTATTATACCCCATATGAATTTTGTTGTCATATTTTCAGCATCAAGGCAAAGCCAACATAATTTAAATATGACTGTGTTCAAAACTTTATTTCATGATATGTTGCTAAGCCATTTGTTTTACATGACAGTCTGAGAAATTGGTCTTTTAATGGCACAAGTCAGTTATCAAGTATTGGGACAAAACCAATTTAGTTGATTAGGTAATTAAACAGTCAGCTGTGCTGAATCTATTCATCCTATAATTGGAAAATAGTTGTTACAGTTACTTTAATTGAGGATCTAGTTTATAGACAGAAGTAACATCATTGCAAGAATGTTCATTTTTAACAAATAACCTTGTATGGAGGTGCCAATAATAAGTCACATTAAAAAGTTGCGTAACTACAGCTAAGGTCAATGATTCTTTATTGCCTGCAGAAACTACCTTGGTCAGGATCAGCATAATATAAAATCATAATTAATTCATAAACTTTACCACTTCACTTACTTTTATTTCTTCTACTTCTGCTGGGTACTTACAGGCAATCATTACTGATCATAAATGAAAGTGACCTGTATAATAAGTACTTGGTAATTTCATTATCAAGTTTTCTGAGCTTTTTGACTAATTAATTTTTCACGATTGTTGTATGCAACTGCTTTTAAAGTACAGATTTGCAAGGCAAAAATTGTTTTTCAAGCATTCTCAGTCTCGGTGGACGTCAGTGAATGAATCTGGTCGGCTGCCAACACAAGGTCATAAATCTTGATGTCCGAAGCCAATAACACCTTCATGTATACTAAAGCCTACAAAAGGTGATAAGATTGTTGTTAAACTTATTACTTTTCGGTGTTACTTGACCTCCGATGTTTTTCTTATCTGGATGATATTCAACCTGGTGATGGGAACTATCTAACCCATTCCAAAACAGTGACGCCTTTTGACCAACCAAATAGAAATAGGTTTAGGTTTATTGCAGTTTTTAATTCTGTTTTCAACTGCTATGGTCACATTGCACAGCTTGAGCACCTAACCATGATTTCCTATAATTTCTCACATCAGTACTACCACAACATCCGAACTGAGCCTCAAGCTGCTCAACCGCATAAGTAAATAAGAGGACCAGAATGGCCCTGAATCGCTCACCTGACTTGATCTGTTTCAATGGGTGAGGAGAAGAACATTTTGTAAGAATTATCCAATGATTCCTATAAGTTATAGAAGCCCCGCCCATATTTTTTGACGAATCAAAAAATCATGTAAAAGAATTGCAAAGAGTCATTCAAGGGATATTCCTGCCATGTTTGGTTCAAATTGGACCAATGGTTGATTTTTAAAGAATTTTCTATTGATTTCCCTAAGTCAGATAAGCCTCGCCCTGCCACACCCACATTTTTTGACAAATCAAAAATCCACGAACAAGTTTTGAAAAGGGTCTTTCCAAGGAACATCCCTACCAAGTTTCATTACAATTGACCAGATGGGTAAGGCCAAGAAGATTTTTAAAAAATTATCTAACAATTCCTCTAAGTCTGATAAACCCCGCCTTGCCACGCCCACATTTTTTGATGAACCAAAAATTCATGAACATATGTTGTTAAAAGTCACACAAGGAATATTCCTGCCCAGTTTGGTTGAAATTGGACCCATGATTGATTTTTAATGAATTTTCTCGTGATTTCTCTAGGTCAGATAAGCCCCGCCCTGCCACGCCCACATTTTTTGACGAATCAAAAATCTGCGAACAATTTTGAAACAGGTAACCCAAGGAACATTCCTGCCAAGTTTGGTCAAAATTGGCCCACTGGGTAAGGAGAAGAAGAAATTGTGAACTGACGGACGGACGGACAGACGGACGCCGGACGGTGAGTGACCACAAAAGCTCACCTTGAGCACTTCGTGCTCAGGTGAGCTAACAATATCAAACCATTGGTGGGAGACAATTTTGTCTGGAGGGATATTTGCTGTGACCAGAGATCAAACCCAGGACCTCATCAGTGAGATTCCTATGCACTACCAACTTTGCCATGGACACAGCCGCACAAAATACAATAAGCTTAGGAAAACATTGAGGCAAAAGAAGATGATGATAATCAGCATTTTCTCTTTTTGGCTCAATATTTCTTTGGCTACATTATACACAAATCTTTTCTTTATCTAACATCCATTTTGTTGTCTAAAGCTGCTTTACAATTTGAGGGGCCTTAAGCTTTTTTTTTCAGTTTGGGAACAGGTTAATACAGGGGGGATTTAATCAATGGTATGCTGAAAATTTAATGATGACATTTATTTTTCAAGAATTTAACCCACGTCAAGCTAATCCATAACGAACCTTTCTATACAATATTTGTCCATACTGGTTCAAGTTGGACTGTGAGTGACAAATTGATATTTGTAAAGAAAGGACTTGTGTACAAAGTAGAATATTGAGGCAAAAGGATAAACTGTTTTTATCTTTCTTGTACATTTTGTTTAAAGAGTCATTAAAAGGTCAATGACAAATTAGCTGAAAAAGCAAACAGGTAAAAAAAATAAAATACTAAGAGATGTCCCAGGACAATGTAGCTCACCTATGTGGGAGTTTGTTAAGAAAAAGGTCAAACTGCAAGGTCAAGGTCATGCAGTCAGAGATCATGGTCTCAAATGAAATGTCTTTGCAGAAGGTATCCATGACATCGTGTGAAATATCAAGGCTCTATCTCTTATATTGCTTAAGATATAAGACAGTCTAACGTTAATGAAATGTGGGCCAAACTCTAAGGTCAAGGTCACTAAGTTAAAGGTCATGGTCCTAAATGAAAGGTTTTGGCAGAAGGTATTCATGTGTGAAATATCAAGGCTGTATCTCTGATAGTGAATGAGATATAGGCCAGGTTAAAGTTTTTGTGTATGTAACCAATGTCATGCAGACACCAAAACAACCCCTGCGAAAAGTTCAAGCATTTAAGTTCAAGAACTGTTCTAGAACATGCTAGAACATTAAATGGCACTTCTAGAACTGTTCTAGAACAGTTATAGAAGTGCCATTTAATGTTATAGAATGTTCTAGAACAGTTCTAGACCTAAAAATGCGTTCTTCAACTTTTTTGGAAGGGGAAGGGCTCTGACATTAGCTACAAGGACATAAAGTCCAACACTTGGCCAACCTATAAGGGTACTTTGTTTCTATCAAGCAAAATTGGTAACAATTTCATTCAGGACTTCTATTACAAATTAATATGTTTTTGCCAAGTAGGGAAGATAATTCTCCATACTAAGAAGGTTAAATAAAGGCTTTTCGCCAATGACATGGTTCATATTTTTTTCCTCCAATAATTCAGCGCATTGTGCATGTTCATACTGCTTGCAAGTTGTTTTGATGCATAAATCATCTAGCACGAGTCCCTTTAAAACTCATTCAGCCCGTTGATATAGGTTAAATCACAAAGTAACTCCAAAAGGTCAGGTAAATTTCAAATCTTTTGTAACCTATTGTATGTTTATCATACTTAAATATGGATTAACAATAGATGAAATAGTTTGGTCATATTGATCGAAGTCCTAACAAAAAACATGCCCGTAACTAATTTTACTGCAAACAGAAAACTTACAACTTATGGTAGAAAAGGACACAATAATTGTCTTGAGCTTTTCTTTTCTTATCAAGTGTTTCTTAAAACTGACATTCTGAATGAAGCAGCCCAAACAAGAGCTTTTAACCATTACTAGACAGATTTTTTTAGACTTATCCAAATGATTTTTTATTGGGTCTTTTCGAGTAGAAAACATTGTGGGAAATGAAGAAATTGCTTATCACAAGCAATTTCTTCTTTTTCCACGATGTTTTCCAAAGCTTTTATTCTAGCAAGGCATCAAAAGGTATCACTGTGTGGTAATGGGTTAACTATGGAAGTACAATAGATGAAATATTTTGGTCATATTGGCATTCTAACAATGTATTTTTATGCTATCAGATATTTGTAACTTGAAGTCAGTCAGTTCGTTATTTTGTCTCTTCATGCAAAAAGGGATCTTTAGATGTTGAGTTAACTAAATGTCTACAAAATTTCAGATTTATAGTCTTATTTGAAATAGTTGCAGACAGACGACAGAAATACAGAAAGTGTGCATATTATAGCAAAGAAACATTCAGGAGAAAGAATAAAATGTCTTTTTCTAAGCTTTCTAACTGGGAAGACATTAACCCTTTCCCATAAAAGACCTGGTTTTATCGTCCCTAATAGAAATGGCTTGGGAAAATATTGAGACAAAAGAAGAAACTGCTGATAACCAGCAGTTTCTCCTTTTGTCTCAATATTTTCTGTGCCATATTTTACATAAATTTTATCTTTTATAACTTCCATTTTGTCATTTTTAGCAGTTTTTGAAGTGGATCACCCTAAAATTTTGCCGTTTGGGAAAGGGTTAACCAGCAGACCTACAACATTGTTTGGAATATTCTGTGCAGTCAATGCGCACACTATAGTTCAATACATGTAACTGCAAAGATGAAAGGGAGGTGACTGTGCACGCCAGATAGTACTTTAAGTCTATTCAGCCGTGTATGATTAAGTCCTCTTAGTAAATATGCGCTGAACATCGGTGTGAAATTAACCAATTGCCAGACGTCACAATGTTACATTGGTCCAAACTCAAAGATGCTACAAAACAATTCTTCACGCTGAAGGTGAAGGAAGTTTTGCAAAATGGTATTTCTGGGTAGAATTCAAGCATTGCAGGTACACAATATCTACAATACAGATAAATTTCTCTAGAATATAGTTATGATCATCTATTTCAATTAAGTCACAATAATGCTAATTATTGTCTAAAACTCATTGCCAGTCAAAGTTTTTCAAACAAAATAATGTAAACAAAAAGTAAATTCTTACCTCCATCCTTATTGTGTTCAATCCAAGGTGTATATCTATAATCTCAATGTATAATAATCTTATTTATTTGTTCTTTGAATATGCAACGGAATTGTAATGTTAATCACTAATCCATCCAATTTTGTAAACGAAATCTAATGTTAAAGAAATCTAAATAATCAACCACTAAACCATTTTAGTCCTGATTAAATTTCAGTTTTGAATCCAATTCTTGTTTTGATCAAACCAATAATCAATGTTCACATATGTTTTTGTGGAAACTTGGAGCATTACTGGTGTAAGAATCTGCATTTGCAAGCACAAAATGACCTAATTTAGGCATTTGAGACCAACATTGATCTAGATCAGCTAGCATATACATACAGTCTGATCAAGATCCATACAATTCTCTTGTAAGTTTATTATATTAAATTTAACTTTCTATGTAACAATTTTTGTCATTTAATAATGAACACAATTTCAAACTTGTCTATATCAAAAACTTCTATTCCTACAGTTATTCGTATAACGATTGACAGCATTCTGTAATTGAAACTCAAGTAATGAATTACAACAAGCCAAAGAACTTTAAAAGTTGAATCATTACAAGAGAATGCAGTAAATCCCAGTTTAAAAGGAATGCACAGAATATTTTCAATTTGGATTGAATATGCTAATAAAACACCTATTTACAATGGTTTGATCAAACCCTAATTAAAACACCTATATTTCCATATATGGCACACAAGTCCGCACAGTTTGTAAGTTATCAGAGTCCAAATCCCTATCAATCTCTTCATATATCAAACCAAGTTGGTTTTTTGCCAGACTTTTTATTTTTGTAATCCCTATCCTTTCATTGTTATTTGCAATAGTAAGCTATTGATTGTTTTTAGTTTTGTAGCACACAGCTAAAATGAAATTTAAACCATGTTGTGCAAGATGATCATTTAATTTCTAGAGCAACATCAAACATCAAATGTAACAGACTTTGAGATTCATAATGACAAATGTGAGCTTTTATTAGATGCTGTCCGAGTCACCTAATAAATTGTTTTAATCATCCAAATCACCATACTCAGAGAGCATTTAAAAAAGAGGAAACTATCAAATTATAATGGAGTTGTAAGGTTTATAAAGGACAAAGGAATGTAAAATTACTGGAGTTAATTGTTCAAATATATAATTGCCTTGAAACAATCTTTTCCATATTGTAGAATATCATTGACATATTTCATTGTCGCTTTTCAATGAAAACCTTGTATCTATAGCTTTAAACAAGAGAGTTTGTGTAGATGTATGCAAGGGCGGATCCAGAATTTTTTTCAAGGGGGGGGGGGGTGTTCCAAGACAAAGATTTTTTTCCAGGGGGGCCCAAGCTCAAATTATGGCTTAGAATGCAATAAATATGTAATGTTAAAATTAATTTGTTTAGTCAAAATTTAATTTTTGGCCAATGCCAGGGGGTCGAGACCCCCGACCCCCCTCTAGATCCGCCCATGGTATGGTGCATTGTATTATATCTAGACCCAAAAAGAAAGATATCCTAGCACTGGAAGCAAGTTTTTAGCTTTCGTTATTGGAAATTAACCATGCAGATAGGTATAGTTAAATTAGATACAGACTATTATTTAGGAGTGAATGGACTTGATTTGAAATTTCCCTGGACAGAAATGATTTACCCATACAAGCTGAGCAATCTGTATGATATTTCTTGAAAATATTTTTTATCTGTTTGTATGTTCTACAACCTAGCATTGGTCCCTTAAATAACGAAACTAAAAGCCAAAGTACTGGTATATGGATTACTGAATACCATTCTCCAGATTCCATGAACATTGAATCTTTGACAACAAACATGCTGTCATCTTTGTGCAACAAGATGGAAGGTAGATCATATATATACACAAATTGAATCTCATTTGGACCTTGTACAGCAAGATCAGCTGCCTTCAATAGTATAGGTAAACACACATTTATATAAACTCAATTATTTCACATAAATTCTAACTTATATTGATTCAATTCAAACCTTGTTCAAAAGAAATGAAAATTACTTCATCAAAATTATTCATGAACACAACCCTATATACTTGTATCGTATGAACCAACGCTAAGCTTTCAGCCTTGAATTTTATGCTTAGCCTTTCTGGATGAGAAGCTTTTACAGAGAGGATCAAACTCGGCCTGCCATGTCATATTTTCATGTCATATTTTGCAGACAAACAAATTGGCAGACCAGAAGACTGGTGTGAAAAAAACACAAAAACATATAGTATATTAAAGGCAATGTTTGAAAATGCTGTTACACCAGTTTATGATATACTCGTCTTCTGCTGCATAGGTATGAAAATGAGATGCTTTTAATTGTCTTCAAAGTTTCTGCCAGCAAAGCTGATGATATTTTATCTAACTTATAGTATAAACTTATTCATTTTGTATCAATTGGGACAAAAGTTAAAAGCTTATTTCAGTTCCTTCTTGACTCTGCTTCCAGGAATATACACCAGTAGTCGCACCAAGTACTTATGAGCATGGAAATTGGAAAATGAAACTTCAGATTTTCAATTATGTATTAAAAATATTGTAACTTACTTGTAGAAAATATCCTTTGATAAGCTTACAACTAAACCTTGTGATCCAAGACACTGGACAAACTATAGAACAATTTTTGTACTTTAAGCCATGGTAAAGAAGATTTGATTGTCTTTATATTTAGATCATTCCATTCAAAATCATGTCTTATTGTAATCCTTACATTCTTCCATTGAGACAACAGTGCTATAATACCACTTGAGGCATGTAAGCAGATTTAGGAAATAAAATATTTACAATCTTATCCTAGATCTCACTGATAGCCTTGAGGTGAACTAAGACAATATGAATGATGTATCAATCGAAGTAAAGCGAACTGAATAGGGATTTAATTCATTTTTAACAGCACTGTATTTTGGTCATATTGTAGTGGCTGGAGAACCTAACAATGGATTCTTATCTTTTCTCTCGCCAGTACTACCACAACATCTTTTTTCCAGCCTCCGAATCCACTTAGTTTGACAAAATCGACCCATTGCTTTTCAGTATTTCTAACTACACATATGCTTTATTAAAACTTGTCCAGAATGACAGAAATCAATTTGATTTTGGATTAATACTAATGAGACAAGATAAATGCAGTACTTATCAGAACTTTTCAGAATTTGAGAGTTTAAATGAAAGCTTATCTTTCCTTGACAAAAACAGTTCCTTTATTAGATAAAGATAGCCTGAGATTAGATTATTTTATTACAGTGAGGCCATTTGATAATGCATTAGCATAATGGCTATAGTATAAAGGCCATAACGGTATTGTGCCGTGGGTGTGTATTGTGAATCGTTTATGGATGACCCTGAACGCGTTGATTGTCATTCAAATCACAGATCATCTGATCTATCAAACGTAGGACAAATATATATTGGCCCATACATGATATAAATCTCCTAAATGACTCTTAACATTCATTTATGAAAAATCGTGGATCGCTATGCGGAAGATTATTACGTATAACTGAAAACCAACTCCTTGGAAGCTGGAATACTCCCCCCTATCCCCATACCCCTCCCCTTGCTATTTCTTAGAATACTTTTTGTACAAGCATACAAATAATTTCTTATAGTCTTGGTTTTCATATGTATGCCCAATTAATAGAAGCAAGTATATTTTAAAGTGCACAATTTTGTCCACGAAGACAAGTAGTATGGAAACAACATTGCTTCTTCATAAATTGTCAAGCTCAAACCAAATTGTTGAATCATACAATTATGTTAAGTGGAAAGTCCTGCCCTATTTAGCTTTTATTACATTTCATTTAGGACTAATAATTACAGATTTTGTAAGAATTAATTTCTGACCTCTTTCTAGAGGTCAACCATTGAAGTATATTTTGATAGGTATTAAAACTACAATACAGATATATTGGAAATGGCTTAATGTGAAATTGTAACCCTTTTGCTGCCAAATTGAATGGCACAGTTTCTATCTTTGATATATTAATGTCCCAATTTGGGCTAGAATTGTGGTTTATCATCTTTCGATCTCATTTAACAGTTGATAAGCCTTTTTCAGTTCACAAATGTTAGATTTGTCAACAGGAAAAATGCCTAATACGGTACTTAGATAACAAATTAAATGTCACAGTCACTGAAAAGAAAAAAAGTTGTCCGCATACTTTTCTTTACCAAAATATTTTGCACACTTTTTGTAATAGTGGTAAAAAGCAGGAGCAAGCAAAATGATCAGGCATTTAGATCTAAATTCATTCTATATTATGTTCAATGTTAACTTCATTCTATATACTTGTACAATATAGCTTTAACTGGATTTATAATAATTAAAGATCATTATCTACCTGCATATAATCAGTAGATCTAATCCTGTATGCAGTCTTTATGTCTGTACACCTTGATTGTCAAATCTTTATCCTGGTTCTGATTATTCCTTTCCAAAATGGCAAGATATAGACTGTCCTAATTCCAAAGCTGCTACAGACCATAAATTTTGATGTTAACCCATTACCAAATGACGAATTTTGGACTGGTCCAAATTCAAAGATGTTGCAGACCACAATTTCAAGTTAAGGAAATATAAAATCTTTTGGTCATTTTTTGTAGAAAACATTGTGGGAAATGAAGAAATTGCTTGTGGCAAGCAATTTCTTCATTTTCCACAATGCTTTCAAAAGCCTTTATATTTTGGGGAGTCAAAAAGAATCAATGTGTGGTAATGGGTTAATGTCATACAACAGAAAATATTGAGACATAAGGATGAAATATTGGTTGCCTCACAAAAAGATAAAGGCTTTGTTTATAGCAGTGTCATCCCTATCTAAAGGGCCAGCTAGTTTGGCTTATAAGATACGCAGAATGAGACCATTTATTATCTCAAAAACAACAAAATTTAAGGGTGGCCTAATTTGAAAGCTCCTGCAGACGACCAAATGCATGTTATGAAATGAAAGAATTTGTGAATAATCTAACTTAGAAAACATAGCGGCAAAATGAGCATTTTCTTATATTGCTAGATCTAGCAACAGCTGCAATGTAAAAATTTCCCAATCAAATTCCATAAGAAATGTCAAACCAGACCTTTTCAAGGAAAGTGTCAATAACATTCCATTCCAAAGTTTTAAAGGGGGAATGGCACTTAAAATCATGCAAATTTTCCGAGAACTTCGCACAAAATTAATATGAGCCAGGATCTGGAAAAACGTCCCTTATAGCATTTGATATAGCGTGGTTTCAAGATCGGGTCGTGCCTAGATGCAGACTAGCCAGCATCCATGTTACTTTCAAATGGTTGCTAAAGACTGTGAAGAAGTTATTTGAGAACAACATGGTTCCTGGTCAGACTGCGTGTATACGCAGGCTGATCCGGAACCATTTGTTCTCAAATGCTATAAGGGACGTTTCTCCAGATCCTGGCTCATATGTATTATGAAAATATGGCCTTTAAATTGCATCTATGCCAAATCTTAGCTTTCTATCTTGTGTATTGGCTAGGATGTCGACGGATTTAAAACCCCATATGTTCCATTATTGTAAATATTATCCCCGGGACAAAAAATCATGGGGTTTTAAATCCGTCGACATCTAAGCCAATACACAAGGTAGAAAGCTAAGATTTGGCATATATGCAATTTAAAGACCATATTTTAATAATATATATTTATTTTTTGTATGAAGTTCTCGGAAAATTTGCAAGATGTTAAGTGTTATTCCCCCTTTAAACAAAAGCCAAATTTAACCAAATTACCTGTTTTCTAAATAACTCTTTTTGATGGTTCAATTCATAAACATAAATTCCTTAATGTTCCTACATAAGTCCCACAAAAAACATTCATCAAACATTTTTTTCAATTCACCCATTTGTATTGGGAAGAATCTCAAAAACTTGTCTGTCAAATCGAAGCAAGCAGTCACTCGTAAAAAATCTGGTATTTGTTTACTCAAGGGATATCCAAAATTAATTGAAGTTTCAAAATTAAATTGCACTATTCAAATAGATTTAGAAAAAAATATCTAGAGTAATATGACCCTTGTCTGACCAATATTTTGCTTTCGAGAATGATTGAACTTGGTTCAATGTCACATTAAAAAGCATTTTAGTCATATTGTGGCAGCTGTAGTACCTAACCATGGATCTCTCACCAGTACTACTATAACATCCTTTCTGACCCTCCAGCTGAACACACATATCAGTTTACTATTGGTCGGAGATAATGCTGAGATCGACAGAATACGCTGTATAATTAAAAGGAAATACTGATCATCACAAACCCATAACATTTTTACATTTCCATTTGCTTCATTTACTTATAGAAAGGGTTATTATTTCGAATTTCGAAAGAAGACTATCTAATCAAAATATCTCTTGCAATAATGTGGTGTGATTGCCTAACTATATAAAAGGGTTTGGTCTAGTTAAACTTACAATTATACTAATCAAATACTTCAAAACCTTGTAACATATTTGGTATTGAAGATTGCTGTGCTTGTAAATGTTTTATGCTGAAATGAGGTCATCATAACCAGAATAACACATGATTTAAATATTGTTATTTTTGAATTTTTCATATGGTTGACTTTCCCATCAGAAAATATCCTTTTTTTCCTTATCCATTTCTAATTCGGCTTATGAACATTTTACTACAATATATCCCTTCTTTAGCATTTACTTTGTTCCAGTATATCACACAAAATATTTTTTCTCATTTTCTTTCAAAAGTTATTTGGTAGATCTATGTTTATCCTTTAAGAAGCAACAAAGACTTGATTTTTTTAACTAAATGTTATCACATAATTCAGAAGACAGGAAAATGTTAACCCATTACCAAAATTTTACATAGGTCCAAATTCAAAGATGTTGCAAACGACAATTTTGTGTGAATAAAATTTTACACTTTTTGGTCATTATTGGTAGAAAACATTGTGGAAAACAAAGAAATTGCTTGTCACAAGCAATTTCTTCATTTCCACATTTTTTAAAAAGCCATTATCTGGTGGGAGTCAAAAATAGTCATTCTGTGGGAATGGGTTAATGGGAGTAGCATACAAGCTACTAAGTACACAGCAAGAGACAACTTACTTTGTTTTCGGTAGTTGATCCAGGGCATCTTGCAGGACTTGTAATTCTTCATCTGGGTCTGTCAATGAGGCATCAGAGTCATCACCATCCTCCAGTGTGGACATCAGATCTGGACTCGTACATATACCTATAGTCCTAGTGGGTGGTATGTCAGCCCCTGCTGCACTTGTCATGGATTCTGATATCTGACACATTTCTTCATCAAGTTGAGATTCTACAGGCATGTCAGGTTCTACTGTTTGTACAGAATCCTCTGTTGCTAAGTTGTTATTTGTGTCTGTGAAGATGCCAGGTTTAGAATGATCTTCATCTTCATCTTGATTATCAATCCTTGGATCTGAACCTGAATGATCTGCATGTGGCCTATCAATATTAACATGCTCACTTCTTGTTTTAGACAATGTTGGTTTTGAATTATCAGAGTCTAATGGTTGTTTCTCAAGTTCTTGCTTGTCACTATCGCTAGGGTGATGTAATGGGAGATTGTCTTTAACTTTATTCTGGTCATCACCAATAAGTTCTGAAGGTGTATCATTCACTTTGCTGTCTTGGTCATTTGTACCAGGTTCATTGAATTGTTCATGAGCCCCTGCAACAACCTGTTCTACATATTTTCTGACGTCAGACATTTTTTCTGAATTTAGAAAAGAGTCCATTTCATCTTTGTTAGTTTCTTTTTGGTCATCTTTGATTTCACTTACTTCAGTAGGTTGTTGACTTAAAATGCTGTATTCTGATTCAGTGTCAATATTTGATTTACCAACAAGTGATTTGTCAATGTTATCCTTCACTTTTACAGTTTCTTCATCAGATTTTCCTCTCAAATTGTCAGTAAAAGACTCGCATTGTGAAACAACAACACTGAAATTATCTGGTGTTATATTTTCTTCTGCAATTTCAAATTTAGGGTCGGACTTTGAGCTATCATATGACACAATTTCATTGTCATTTTTCATAACCAGATCATTGCCTTGAGATTCCATTTCAGAAGCATTATTAGTTTCAGTACTAACACTTTGACTATTCACTGATACTGTTATTGGATCACCTGAAGCAACACTCTGTTCATCTAGAGATTGAGTACCTTTCTCCTGCACTTCACTATTTGACAGTTTCTCCTGTTCTAATGAGTCTATATTATCATGGCACACGGTTTGTGAAAATGTTAAATTAGGAGTCTTTTTCACTGGACTAACATTTACATTGTCTTTATTAAACACACCTTTATCATCCAAGGTATCCTTTGTATGTTCATCACTGTCTATACTCTGTTGATTGTCCTTGTCTTGAAAGGCATTTTCATCATCAAATTTACTTACATCATGAGTTACTTTGTTCAGACTTTCTCTCTTTTCTGTATTATTTTGATCTTCAAGAGAATCATTGAATGACTCCTCTGAAGATGGCTTTTGATTATCAAAAAAGTATGCAGGAAGACTTTGAGTTAATCGTTTATTTTGTTTGTTTTTATTGTGTTTGTTTCCACTCTCTTTTTCCAATGAATCACTGCTAACATCTAGAGAATCATCTGAGCAAGACATACTTCTACTTAATCTTATATTTTCACTTGTCTTGGGTACTTTTGTTGGAATGATATCTTGATTATGGTCAGTAACAATTTCAGAAATGTCAGGAGTATGTTCCCTTTTACCAAGAACCACTTTGTCACATGTATCCATTTCTTGGTCATCATTTACACTACAAATGGTCACATCAACAGGAACAGTTTGAGTTTCTAATTCGACTATTTCTGGAGCATTTCCCTGATTGTTTCTCAAGTTACCACTGAGTATGACAACATCATCATTGTACATTTGTGTATCTATGGTTTCATTTGTGTCTGATTTATTATCACTGTTCACATCAATACCTGATTCAGTTTCTATCTCGAAGGATTTCTGTTCATGATTATTTTCCACATCCTGATTGGCACTAAGCTGTGATTCATCCACAGATACTGATGTTTGGAAGCTAGGAATGACAGTGTCTACAGCTGCTAGTCCTGGTATTGGCTGTGCATTCATCTGGGCAGTGTATTTGTCTAGAGCATCAGCCATGGACTGTGAGTCTGGAGCAGAATGAGTTCTAAATTCATCATCCCAGTCTGCCCTGCCACGTCTGTTTCTCCTTTTTATGACAGGTTTAGGATCCTGTTGTTCTGGACCTGTATCTTCATTACCTTCACTGAGAGATTCTGGAACACTGGCAAGATTAGAAGCACTGGCCATCTGTCTGATTTTACCTGATGAACCCAGTCTACCACTCACTGAGCTTAAATCATTAGATCTCTCTGGTGATTTAGCAGTTTTGGGGGATAATGTTCTGGATTTCACATTTACCGGTGGTTTTTGGTCCTTTTTCACTCCACCCTTTCCATTCTGATCTCTGTCTGATTTATTATTGGCCCCTTTATTCTGAGTGTTCCCTTTGTTACCTGCTGGTCCCCTATCTCTTGCTGGTGAAGGGCTATGTTGTTTACCCAGATGTCTCTGTGGAGAGGGGCTGTTCCCTTTACTATGATCTCGGAGGACCCGTGAAGGGCTGCCCCTGGAATGTGGTTCTACATCTCTATCTCTTGTTACTCTGGTTCTAGTAGCAGGTTTAACCTCCTTCTCCTTTGTTTTAGGGACATATTTAAACTTTGGTTCTGGTGGTTTATACAGACGACTTGTCACATCTCTTGCTGCTGTGGATATCTTGAAGTCTGTCTTTGGTTTGGGATTCTTTTTATCCTCCATGGTTTTGCCAACATTCATGTCTGTTTTTTCTTCTTCTAATGATTCTGAACTGTCTGATCTTTGTAAAGCTCTAGGCGTTAGATCTGAATCTTCCCTTAATCCACTCTGAAGTACATAGAAAACATTAAGAACATTAGTCATGATGACAGCTTATAAGTCATTATTTCAATAAGAGTTAAAGATAGTGGAGGTAATAGCTTTTAAAATATAATATTCTATCTATTGTTTGTCAAACCCTATGTTATGAGTACTCATTGGAATCAAGATGATTCATATGTGTTCCCACAACATAGAGCTTAGATTTGAAATAACACTTTTAAAATGTCTTCAACCCCTCTTATATGTTGCAATGTTGATAGCAATTAAAATGGAATATTCTTTGAAAAGATGCGAAGTCACTAATCCTGGAAAAAATATCTCCTCAGTCTAAGTTGAAAAGTTTGAGTGCTTTTCTTTCAGATAAAGTATCTTAAGTTCTTAAACCATGCCTAATCGCCATTATCCATTAGCTAGCCATAAAAGTGTTACTTTTCCTCATTATCAAAGTGGAAATACATTAAATCATCGGTGTAAATGCAAAACCTTGTATGTCGATTTTTGCGATTTTCAAAGTAAAATCTTGTGTGTCCAGTTTAGACAATTCTTGCAGTTTTTGAGATATTTTTGCTGATCAATATTAATGACACATTATTAATGAACAATATGTCCAAATTTCAAGTTCCAGTTTGAGAAAAGTTATTACACTTTTTTCCTTCCCCTTTAAAATTTTCCAAAAACGAGATACGAGGTTTTGCATTTTCACTGACGAAATGTAATTCTACAATTGTCAGATTTTATATCAAGGCAAGGGAGACAACACATACAAAAGAAATACATTTAATGCCATTTACAAGTCTTATTTCAATTGCTTTATAGCTAAAATTCTCAGACCAAGAAAATGAAGAGGGTTGGAGTTTATTGGGGCTTTACGCCGTTTTCAACTGGTAGGGTCATATCGCGGCGGCTCGAGCACCTAACCATGGATTCCTGTTGTTTCTCAAACCAGAACTACCACAACAAAAATGAAGAGGGTAAATGCTGTTTACAACAACACTTTTCAAAGAGAACATCTTATAAAAGGCTACTGAGAGAGGTATATCAGGGTAAAGGAGAAAATGCTGGTCTTCAGCATTCTTTCTCTCAATGTTTTCTGCACTATATTGTACAAGAATCCTATTTTCAACAAAATAACATCCATTTTGCCACAAGCAGCAGCTTTCATATTGGTGCTGTCTGGGAAAAAAAATAAATCATTACCTGAACATTCTGTAGACTGGATGTCTTCTGTTCAGAATCGTCGGGGACTTCCAGTGTTTGTCCAGCAGCCAGGAACAGCTCGCTACTCGCACTACGAAGATGTGTGGGAACACCCGAGCTTACGTTTATAAGCTCCTCTTTTTCCTGAATATAAATCTCTAACTGAGCTTCTTTCTTCTGAAACTCCTTCAATCTCTCAGCCTGTGAAAAAATATTCACCAAAATTAATGTCGATGTGATGCAGTTATTGTATGCTTAAAATCCACTTCCAAACAACACCTGCCCTTGACAATGCTTATATAGAAACACTCGAAATTCACAACAAAATGCCATCATCATCAATTTTGATAAAGGGAAACATTATATAGATCTATATATGTATTTTCAATTTGTATCCATCATAATGTTTGCCATCTAGGTCAATTTGAACAATTGACCAGGCAGCAAAACTATATTTCCACAAAAAAATGTACACACTAACAGATTACAATGTAAAATAGCCAATAAGTATAGACAGTTTGGGATATTTTGTATAATTGATAATGATCTTAATCCTATTCTAATGCTTCTTTTCTAGTCCTACTATTATTCCATGTATTATGTAATATATAATAGGCAATTCTTACTTTAGTTTACCATGACCCAACAAAAGACAACAAAATAAAGTATGTACCATTCTGAATCTATTACTCTGCTAGTACAGCTTTAGATCAGACTGTAAATATGTGCGTGCTGATCAACTTATTCTTTGTAGTTTTCTTTGCTTGCTGTTTTCAGGATATGTTTTCTTGATAGCTCTTGATATATCTTTTTTCATCCAAATAAATAATAATTTTGTTTTTCAGTTATTTTTGTTGTTGCTGTTTTAAGTGGGGTAACTATACAGCAATGAGGATTAACCCTCTCCCATACAAGACCTGGTTTTGACGACCCTATTAGAAAAGGCTTGGGAAAACATTGAAACAAAAGAAGAAACTGCTGATAACCAGCAGTTTCTCCTTTTGTCTCAATATTTTCTGTGCCATATTTTACACAAATCCTGTCTTTACTAACACTCATTTTGTCAGTTTAGCAGTTTTTGAAGTGGGTCGCCCTGAAATTCTGTTGTTTGGGAAAGGGTTAAAAGGGAAATACTGTAATCATGAAGTTATATCCCCCTATTTTACATGACTGCCTCTATTTCTCATTCTCTTCTCATCAATTCAAGCTTATGATTTCAATCAGACTCATAATTTGCATGAACTTAAATATAAATATAGAAAATGATCTTGCAAAAGTAAGTGATATTACCTTTAGAAAATTATAAATGTAAATAATAACTCCAATTAGCAATAAAGGACTTACAAGATAGAATCAACAAACATTCCAAAATACCGTATTTCACCTTATAGACGCGCCCTCCCTAATAGACGCGCCCCCACTATATTTACAATCTCGGAAACCATGGGACACCCCTCCCACCTTCACCCGACCTTACCTTGACTGTAGAGTAGACCGAAGAGTAGACGGTAATGACAAATTCCAAACTCAAACTCCACCAAACTTCATCTCTGTGATGATCATACTTTTGGAAAAACGCTTTATATCTCAACAAGTAAAGCGTCTTATAACAGGGTATACGGCTCGGGTAATTGATTGAATAATTCAATTATGGTTATCCCTCTCTAGGTGGAATTGAAATTCATCCGGCCCCGGTACGAGCATTGATAAACCTTCCTTTATCATTCCCCTTGCAGAGTGACCGTTTATGCAGTTTATTTCAAAGCCCCGTAAGAGGTCGCGTTTGATTTGTAAATTAAGAAGTGGAAAGCGAATTGATAGTACGCACACAAATGAAAAGTAAATCATTTTTGCCGAAAATGAATTAATGAATGTGGACAGATACCACGGGAAGTATGTTTTATTATTTTGTAAAGTGAAGAAGAAGAAGAAATCAAAACATTCCGATAACGAAAGTAGAACACACCCGCCTTTTCGAGACAAAGGACCATAATGCAATGCAGGGTAGAGAAGATTAGTGTTGATTTGATAATGCGTTGAGAATCTTAATATACATATCGTAACACACACCGGGTACATGTATAAATCAGCGGAGACGAAGCGATATAGACTATAGACTGGCAGATAACTGTAGACTGGATGACCTTACGCGACGGGATATCGATTCGTCTCCGCTGATTTATACGTGTACCCGGTGTGTGTTACGATATGTATTTTCAGATACTCAAAGCACTTTCAGATCAACACTAATCTTCTCTACCCTGCATTGCATTATGGGATTGTATTGTTGATTTACCCTTTCTTATTTACATTCAGCGAATCACTTCAAAATTCAGGAAAAGTGGTACAAAATAAGCGCGCCCCCTTGGTGTTTTGCATCGCGCCGGGGCGCGTCTATTAGGTGAAACACGGTACTTCAACTTGAAAATTGATTAAGGACCAGATAAATTCAACAAAAATCTCCAATAAGCATTAAGGGGATTAAATTCATTTTAGACTTTTTAATATTGGTTTAAATGGTTAGTGACAATAAAATTCTTTTTCAATCAAAAGTGTGAAAACTTATTCCTTTCATAAAATATACAAAATAACACAGTATTGTAAATTGGTTTTTGATATGTTGGGGCATGTAAAAGGAGGTCCAATACAAAATATCGGGAGAATTGATTTAATAAGGTTTAATGCCAATTGTTACAATATTTCATTTATATTCTCGTAGCTGGCGTCACCTAACCATGTATTCCCCTATTTGGGGAAAAAAAATGTCAGAAAGATTATTTGCTATGGCTAGAGAATGATACTGGCACATTCAATTTCTTTAAAGGGGCCATGCAAGGTTTTTATGCTTCCGAACTGTTCGGGATCTCATATTTGTGCATGGAAAAACAATTTGCAAAGCATTAAAACCTCAATCATGGCGAATAACCATCTTTCCTTTGCTATAGATCAATCCTTTACAAGAGTGTATACACATTCTATTTTTACTTCAAAACGAGACAAGGTCAAGGTCAACGAGACACACCTCCGCGGTATTAACACAACATACCACCGGCTGTGTCGATGACATGTGACCTTATTTGCGAGGGATACATGGAAAGGTTTATTTTGTACAAGCACTGAACATTTATACTCATATTATTTATTAACTATAGAATACCGAAGATCCTTTCTTTAATTTATAAAAGTAAATTCATTTAACCTATCATGCACATGACATCAGATGCCGAATCTGTCTTCGCAAACTTTCGACGTAGCCGGTTGTACGGTGTGTTGAATCTCGCTGAGTACAGATGAAGTACCTCTGACGTAATTGATTTTTTAAGGTTGGGCATATGTAACCGTTACAAAACAAAAACTAGAAAGACCTGAAGGTCTTGAGTCGCTCCACAGGCCTGAATTTCTTTTAATATCAAATCCAAGTTTTGACTAGATTTTTGAATACTTGTGGTTCTTACAGCAAAAACAAAGTCAAAAGCAGCAATCATGCGGTCAATGCAAAAAGAAAGTAATTGATTGACTACTATTTTAGGGATGTTAAAGCGATAATAAAATTGAAAACTGTGATTTTGCCAAATTAAAGGACACATTATTCAGTATGTATATTTAAAATCAAATTGAAAATTAAACACATGCAAGATCTTATGGTCACTATCATTCTGTTCAAATTTTGTCTATATTAGTTAATATTCGTGGCTTCAAGAGTGGAAAAAGTGTCGAAAACTGAAATTTTGTCAATTTCAAGGGCAAATAACTCAGATTGTAACAGTGTGATCATGTTGAAAATTACACATACGCAAGATCTTGTTGTCAACAAGATTCTTTCCACGTATCATCTTGATTGGTTAACATTTGTAGTTGTTAGAGTGAAAACAAAGTCGAAAATGGCAATTTTGTCAAATTCAAGGGCACATAACTCATGATGTAAGATTCCGATCAAGCTGAAAATTACACCCAGGCAGCATATAATGCTTATATATATTCTGTCCAAGTTTTGTCTTGATTGGTCAATAATTGTAGATTTTAGAGTAAAAATAAAGTCAAAACCAGCAAAATAGAGCCAAAAATGACAATTTTTGGCAACTTCAAGGGCACATAACTCATGCTATAAAATTCAGATCAATCTGAAAATTGTACCAAAGCAAGATCTTATAGTCAGCATCATTCTGTCAAAGTTTTGTCCTGTTTAGTCAATATTTGTAGTTGCTAGAGAGAAAACAAAGTCAAAATACAGCCGAAAATGACAATTCTGTCAATTTCAAGGGCACATAACTCATGATGTAAAATTCAGATCAAGCTGAAAATTTTACCAAGGCAAGATCTTGTAGTCAGCATCATTCTGCTAAAGTTTTGTCTTGATTGTTTAATATTTGTAGATTTTAGAAGAAAACTAAAGTCAAAACCTGCTATTTTTGACATTCAAGGGCAGATAACTCAGGTCATTCTGATTCAATCCATATTCTTTGAAGGAATCTGAGAGAGGGTTACCCAAGGATCATTCCTGTGAAGTTTGGTTGAAATCCATTCAGTAGTTTTTGAGAAGAAGATTTTTAAAGAAAAAGTTTACGGACGCACGGACGGACGCACGGATGGACGGACGCACGACGGACACACCGCCATGACAATAGCCCGCTGGCCTGAAAGGCCAGTGGAGCTAACAAGGACAATATGAACCAACCCTCACGTTATTAATTGACTTGGATTTTAATACTTAATGTTTATAATGGACATAAGTGATCTACCCCAGTACCCCTTCAGGTTGGTAATTTCATATGTTATTTCTGGTTTGTAATTATTGTGCCATTTGCATTTTCGACAGCCTAGCTGGTCCCCCCTTTAAGTTCGTTATTAAAGTATCATATAGGTAAATTGGATGGTCAAGATTATTAATTTTAAGATTTACAACCCATCATTAGGTACCTGACACTTTGTGCATTTTTGGGGTCATCCATGACGATAAAAATTAATGAGATACCCTTGTCAATTTTGGGGTGTCATCAATAGAAACTGAAAATGACAAAAAATCATTATATACATGTATACTCTTGTCAATTTTTGTTGTTATGGAAGACATCTAAAGATGTTCAAAGTGTTTTGAAGTTAATGATGGATTGTAATCCTTAACCCATAACCACACAATGACTCCTTTTGACTCCCAGCAAGATAATAGCTTTGGAAAACATCGTGGGAGATAAAGAAATTGCTTGTGACAAGCAATTTCTTAAGGGGGGGTCTCATTTGCGCCCACGCTTAGATTTTCTTGTAACTTTACTCATAGAATGCCCCTGGCCTATGAACTACAAAAATATATTCGTTTTACTAAAAGAGTGCATATAGGTCTTTACGCGGCACCTTAAAG
The DNA here is from genome assembly GCA_963680895.1 of Fragum sueziense. Lineage (NCBI taxonomy): Eukaryota > Metazoa > Mollusca > Bivalvia > Cardiida > Cardiidae > Fragum > Fragum sueziense. Next base: position 66,833,734 of record OY804593.1, read on the forward strand.
TGTTCCCTGTTTTCATAGATACCCGTCTTACAAAAACTCAATGTTGGCTATCTAGTTTTGGTATAAATCCACAAGTTTTGATACAAATAGCAAGAGGAGTCATTGTAGAAACTTTTGATACCAATACTGTTGGTCCCAACATGCGCAAAAAATTCTTAGAAATTAATTTAGTCAGAAATTGTCAGAAAAATAGCCGAGAAATTTTCAAAACCTAAAATTCTATCAAATATTTTTGTATGTTCCCGTCTTTGTCAACCTATGAAATTGATAGGAAAGTTGGCCATATATGTTCCCTGTTTGTATGCAAAATTTGGTGAAAATTTGAAACCGGTAACATTGTCAAATAATGAGAATTGTGAATAACGGCACCTTAAGATGCTCCCGGATTTCAATGGTACCTGTCTAGCAAAGGCACAATTTTGCTTACCTAGTTTTGATATCAGCCCCAAATTGTAAATCAGAATAGCAAGAGGAGTCACTGTAGAATATTTTGGTACCAATATTGTTGATATCAACATGAACAAAAAAATTCTTAGAAATTTATTTAGTCAGAAATTGTCAGAAAAATAGCCGAGAAATTTTCAAAACCTAAAATTCTAACAAATATTTTTGTATGTTCCCATCTTTGTCAACCTATGAAATTGATAGGAAAGTTGGCCATATATGTTCCCTGTTTGTATGCAAAATTTGGTGAAAATTTGAAACCGGTAACATTGTCAAACAAGAGGACCATGATGGTCCTAAATCGCTCACCTGAATCAAGATGACAAGAGTGATAATGGCAATTTTGTCAAATTCAAAGGCATGAAACTTATAAGGACTTTCTGTTTGGAAACAATTAAGAAATAATTTTGTTCCAATCGATCCTGTAAGGTTGGGTATGAATTGGCACAATAATTGTTGAGTTAGTTAATTTTCAACAATTATTTCATGATTTCGCAATATACAACATAGGGCTAATTTTCAAAGCATACTGATCTGTTAGAGAATGATCATTATGATAGGCTCAATTAACAAGATTTTGTCTGTGATTGATAGAATTTAGTGAAAGATTACCATCTGATAAGCTAAAGCTAATCCCTTATTTGTTTACATAAGATAAACATGAGGCCAGCCTGCAGAGAGCAACAGATAAGGGAAATAGAAAATTGGCCCAATGGTTTATTTTTAAAGAATTTTCTTATGATTTCTCTAAGTCTAATAAACCCCTTTCTCCCTGCCACAGTCACAGTTTTTTACAAATGAAAAAAACTGTGAACAAATTTTGAAAAGAGAGACTCAAAGAACATTCCAGTAAAGTCTGGTTCAATTGGGCACAATGGTTGATTTTTAAAGAATTTTCTTATGATTTCTCCAAGTCTGATAAGCCCCTTTCTCCCTGCCAAGGCCACAATTTTTTTACAAACAAAAAGATTTGTGGTCAAATTTTGAAAAGAATGACTCAAGGCACATTCCTGCAAGGTCTGGTTCAAATTGGCCCAATGGTTGATTTTTAAAGAATTTTCTTATGATTTCTATAAGTCTAATAAGCCCCTTTATCCCTGCCACGGCCATCTTTTTTCTTTTTTCAAATGTAAAATTTCTGAACAAATTTTGAAAAGAATGACTTAAGGCACATTCCTGCCAAGTATGGTTCAAATTGGCCCAATGGTTGATTTTTAAAGAATTTTCTTCTGATTTCTCCAAGTCTGATAAGCCCCTTTTTCCCTGCCACGGCCACAATTATTGACAAATGAAAAAATTTGTGAACAAATTTTGACAAGAATGAATCAAGGCACATTCCTGCCAAGTATGGTTCAAATTGGCCCAATGGTTGATTTTTAAAGAATTTTCTAATGATTTCTCTAAGTCTAATAAGCCCCTTTCTCCCTGCCACGGCCACATTTTTTGACAAATATAAAAATTTGTGAACAAATTTTGAAAAGAGTGACTCAAGGAATATTCCTGCCGAGTTTGGTTCAATTGGGCCCAATGGTTGATTTTTAAAGAATTTTCTTATGATTTCTAGTCTGATAAGCCCCTTTCTGCCTGCCACGCCCACATTTTTTGACAAATCAAAAATTCACGAACAAGCTTTAAAAAGTATCACACAAGGAACATTCCTGCCAAGTTTGGTCAAAATTGGTCCAATGGTTTAGGAGGAGAAGATGTTGAAAGAAATTGTGAACGGATGGACGGACAGATGGACGGACGGACGGACGGACGGACGACGGACAAAAAGCGACCACAATAGCTCACCTTGAGCACTTCGTGCTCAGGTGAGCTAATAATGAGAATTGTGAACAACGGCACCTTAAGATGCTACCGTATTTCAATGGTACCTGTCTAGCAAAAGCACAATTTTGCTTACCTAGTTTTGATATCAGCCCCAAATTTTAAATCGCAAGAGGAGTCACTGTAGAATATTTTGGTACCAATTTTGTTGATATCAACATGAACAAAAACAAATCTTAGAAATTTATTTAGTCATAAATTGTCAGAAAAATAGACGAGAAATTTTCAAAACCTAAAATTCTATCAATTTTTTTGTATGTTTCCGTCTTTGTCAACCTATGAAATCGATAAGAAAGTTTGCCATATATGTCCCCTGTTTGCATGAAAAATTTGGTGAAAATTTGAAACCGGTAACGTTGTCAAATAATGAGAATTGTGAACAACGACACCTAAAGATGCTCCCGGATTTCAATGGTTCCCGTCTAGCAAAAGCCCAATGTTGCTTACCTAGTTTTGATATCAGTCCTAAATTTTGAATAAGAATAGCAAGAAGAGTTATTGTAGAACACGTAGAACATTTTCAGACCAATATTTTTAATACCAACATGCCACTTAATTTCTCAGAAATCTATTTAGTCAGAAATTGACAGAAAAATTACCCTGAAAATTATATGAAACCTAACATTCAATCAAACTTTTTTGTATGTTCCCGTCTTTGTCAACCAATGGAATTAATAAGAAAATTGGCCATATATGATCCCTGTTTGCATGCAAAATTTGGTGAAAATTTGAAACCGGTAACATTGTCAAATTATAAAAATTGTGAACAACGGCATCTTAAAATGCTCCTGGATTTCAATGGTACCCGTCTAGCAAAAGCCCAATTTTTCTTACCTAGTTTTGATATCAGTCCCAAATTTTGAATCAAAATAGCAATTTTGGTACCAACAATGTTGATGTCAACATGCAAAAAAATTCTCAGAAATTTATTTGGTCAGGAATTGTCAGAAAAACAGCCGAGAAATTTTCAAAACCTTCAATTAAAATAATTTCACTTGCATGTTCCCGTCTTTGTCAACCTATGAAATTGATAAAAAGGTTAGCCATATATGTCTCCTAGTCATATGCAGAATTTGGTGAAAATTTGAAACCAGTAACATTGTCAAATAATGAGAATTGTGAACAATGGCACCTTAAAATGCTCCAGGATTTTAATGGTACCCATCTAGCAAAAGCTCATTTATATTGATATCAGTCCCCAATCTTAAATCAGAATAGCAAGAGGAGTCATCGTACACCATTTTTGTATCAATACTGTTGATACAAACATGCGAAAATGATGCATGTTCTTCTCAAATCTGAAATTATCAAAAAGTTGATATGTCAACAAAGCAGTGGCTAGTTCAACATTACAATAGAAATATTAGCAATTTTGCATTCAAAGGCACAATTAATGTACAATAAAAACTGTTTTGTGTTCTTTTTACTATCTTGAGCAGTGTAATAAGGAAAAAATGTTTATAGTTTTAATAACTGTGCAATAATGCTCTTATAAGGGCCCAGCACTGTAACTGGAAGAAGAAAGTAGTCTAAGTGCTGATAAGCCACAAAGGAAAGCTAAAAAGGGTGACATAATAGATTAAATATGTAACATTATGCATCTCCTTTATTTTTCATCCCCACGTTTTATAATTTACTCTGCTGTTTGGGATTTTTTTCTTCCATTATATTATTGGTGGGTGGGGTACGACAATGTGCCCATTGTTCTTTAAAATCATGTTTTTGTGTGAAAAAAGTTAAAATTGATGCCATGTCATCATCATCATCATCATCATCATTGGTGTTTTGATTAACATGCAGGTTGTGGGACTTTTCCAGCGCTAGTAGGGTCCCGTCCATGTGTAAGTTGGTTATGTTAAATAAAGATACAACAAAGCATAATGAGCTATTTACAAATGTATTTGAAAATAATTAAGTAAAATCTTAGATTTTACATTCTTAGAAATCTGGACCCTTTACACTTAAATTCAAAAACACCACTGTTACCGGTTTTATTTTTTCTTCATATTTTACCATAAGCATGGGCATATATAAGGGCAATTTTTATGTAAATTTTATAGGTTGACAAAAACTGGAACTAGGTGAAATTAAGACCTGAATTTGGTCGAAATACTTAAAAACTAAAAAATTTGGCGATGAGGTCATACAAAATCTTCTAAAAAATTGTTTTTTGTTGAGTAATATATACTATTCTGGTTTATACACAATGAGAAATTATTAGACATTATTTTGGGGGACAATTTGGCTCGAATACGACAAAGCTGGGTGTATATGGTCTCGTTAAGTTAGGATATCCCCCATTTTTGAGCAAAAATCTTAAAATTCTTAAAAAAATATTTTCCACAAATGATTTTTAAAAAACATTTCGGGAATAACATGGTAATAAAACATACTAACTTCATACCAAATTTCATGAAATTCCGAGCGTGGGCACAACCCTATGGGAATTTCTGATAGGGTGAGACCCCCCCTTTCCCACAATGTTTTCTACACAAAAAGACTACAAAATATAAAATTTCATTCACTTTGAATAGTCGTCTGTATCATCTTTGAATTTGGACTAGTCTCAAATTTTGCCGTTTGGTAAAGGGTTAAGACAGAAGTTTACTTGAATATTTACCTGACTATTAATTTCTTGCAGATGAACTTTATCCAATTCTTTGTACTCTTCTTCTATTTCTTTGATCTGTTTAATCTTTGCCTGTATCTGCTCTTGTGTCTGCAGGTATTGGTCTTCAATATCTTCCTCCTGTATTGACAAACTTTGTTCCGTCTCTCGATAAGACATCCGCCTCGTAAACTCGTTCTCTTCTAGTTCTTTCAGTTGGTCCTCAACTGACATTTGTCTTGGTACTAAAACAATGAAACCATTTATAATTAAATGATTTAATTCAAAATAAGATCTAAAAGAACCCTAATTAATTGATTGATTGATTGGTATTTAAAGTCACTTTAAACAGTATTTCAGTCATATTATGGCAGATGTAGCACCTAACAATGGATTCTTGCTGTTTCTCTCACCAGTACCACAATATTCTTCCCCTAAAAGCCACTGAGAATGTAATTATTTTATACAGTATATGCAAATAACCTTGATTTTCTACTTCTTTACCCACCAACATACACAGTAAGTACAACTAACAATTTGATAAGGATTAGTAGCTCTCACTAACTTAGGGGAGATCATCAGATCATAATGGCAATAAAACATCATTGTATTAATTCCCATTTATCAGATATCGTTCAATACAAATGGCTGTCTTCAACTCTCACATGGGGAGATAATGGGCTGTATTAACCAACATATCTAACTTCATTGTTCATAGCAAAATAACATTACTAATTATCTGATTGGATGAGACATATGTCTCAGCCAATAAGATTGATTGTTGTGTAATTTCAAAGGTATTCTGAGAATTTAGATTGTTTAGTGACTACGACCCCATAGCTATCTACAGAATGATGTACACATTTAGTTCTTGTACAGACAATGAATTGTCTATGGTAAAGTTTACCTTTAGATCTAGTAGGTTGCCCATCTGTGTCTGCATGACTAGCATCATCATCATCATTATCATCAGCGCCCACAGAGGTAGTTGTAGATCTAGTACTGGGGGAGTCTGTCTGAAACCCTGATGACTCTAGTTTCTGACCTTCTTTTTCCAGTTCTTTCAGTCTCCTTCTTTCAGCATCTAGCTCTTTTTGGACTGGAAATAAATAGAAATGCTAGTTTTGTAAACATCTATTTTTTCTTTTTTTCTTCTTTTTTGGTTTTCAAATCTTTATAGAAAACACATTCCCACAAAGTGACCCTTTTTGATACCCCTAAAGAAAAAGGCTTGGGAAAACATCGTGGAAACTGAAGAAATTGCTTGTGACAAGCAATTTCTTCATTTTCCACAATGTTTTCTATCCCAAAATGGAAAGATTTTGAAAATTTCATAACTTAAAATTGTCGCCTGTAACACTTTTCAAACTGGAAGAGTCCAAAAGGAGTCTGTCTGAAACCCTGAAGACTCTAGTTTCTGACCTTCTTTTTCCAGTTCTTTCAGTCTCCTTCTCTCAGCATCTAGCTCTTTTTGAACTGGAAATAAATGAAAACGATAGTTTTGTAAAGATCTACTTCTTTTGGTTTTCAAACCTTTGAATAAACCCCATTTTCATTGAACATTATTTTCTGACATTTTTTTCGCAAAGAATAGGTTCAGACAAATTGAGGCCTAAAGATATGAAATCTTCAAGGTATTTTATTCATCAGTACATACCAAACACTTTGTCAACTTCGGATGTCATCCTTGGCAGTAGAAATTGATGATAGTATCCCTTGTCAAATTCTGTTGCCAAAGATGATGCCTGAAAATTGGTGAGGGTATCCATATTTTACCATCTGTTGCCATGGATGATGCCCAAAGTTGTCCAAATTTTTTATATCAAATGGCTATTAAAGCGACATTTCATTCCCATTTCAATTTTTTAAAGTATGTCTTGATGCCAAGATTGGTTTCTCTAATGAGTATAAATGCTATCGGCTTTATGAAGTTTCTGCTGATAAGCGAGAAACACGCATTTAAAGTTGAGACGGAATCAACAAACTCCATAATTATAAATCTGAACTGTTGTCCACAACAATTTGATTGATTTTAACACAAAAATATATATTTCTTGTAAACGGCGCAACATTTTGGCTTGAAGTTTTCAGAATTTTCATAAGGAAATATGCTCTTTCAGATAAAATTAAAAGTAAAATTCATGACAAAAGAGTCTGAAATGTCACTTTAAAGGGAGCTCTTCTGTATTTCAAAGAGTGTTGCAAAAATATTATAAGTACTTGTTCTTTGATGAGCACTTACAACAGTTTTGCACTAAAACTAGAGAATATTTCTAATGTATCAAGATAGGGGAGTCCATATCATTGAGCCTTTTGTAGACAAGAGGACGAGAAAAATTGATTCAAAATTGCATTATCTATACAGACAGTATTCTGTTCTAGCAAAATAATCCAGTTTTCACAGTCAATATGAGGCCAAAGTCTCAGAATATTGCCCCTTTTCAACAAAAACCTTGTAACTGCAGCTTGATTTAAGCTGCAGTTACAAGGTTTTGTTGAAAAGTGACGGTATTCAGATATTCAGAATTCTACAAAACCCCAGACGGTATAATTTCTTAAAGACATATAAATAGATTTTCTTCAATAAATTTTTCCATAAAGTGGCTATATTTATATTCATGTTGAGAATCCTATTTTCCCAGAATGTCAAAAATAGACAAGTCAAGCTATTGCAGACAATAAAAGAAATGGTACCAAAATTGATATTTTTTTCAAGACCAAAAAGTAACATCGGAACAACAGAAAGAGTTCTGATTTTTTTATATTTGAAATCCAAACTGTATTGTGGGTGCTCATTTGAATTGTCTCCGTGAGACAATTCCAATGAATAACCACAAGATATGGTTTGATTAGTATTAACCCTTTCCCAAACAAGACCTGGTTTTGACATCCTTGGTAGAATAGGCTTGGGAAAACATTGAGGCAAAAGAAGAAACTGCTGATAACCAGCAGTTTCTCCTTTTGCCTCAATATTTTCTATTCTATTTTATACACAAATTCTCTCTTTATCCACATGTACTTTGTCGTCTGTAGCAGCTTTCATATTGGACCGCCCTAAAATTTTGTCGTTTGGTAAAGGGTTAAACGAAATAAAGCATTTTGAAAAGCCATCACCCCCTATGCTCTGTAGCTCTGTAACATGTTAACCCTTTCCCTATTGACAAAATTTTGGACTGTTCCGATATTTGAAAGGTGTTGCAGACGACAAATTCAAGTTAATGAAATTCAAAATCTTTCAAGTTAATGAAATTCAAAATCTGTCACAAGCAATATCTTCATTTTTCACAATGTTTTCCAACACCTTTTTCTTGAGGGGTGTCAAAAAGAGTCACTGTGTGGGAATGGGTAAAGGAAACTGAAACAAGTTATTCAATGTTTCTATAAAACAACCTTACTATTATCCAATAAACTGTTACAGCTATAAATTGTTTCCTGATCAAACTGTACAAGGAAACCAATTTTGGTAAAGCTTTTAGACAATCTATCATTCTCTCAATTACACTGGTTACAGAATCAATTCCTTGTTACAATGCTAGCCAAAACATGGAACACTGGCTTTGACCCACTACCATGCAATGGCTCTATTTGACTCCCCACAAACAGTATGGCCATGGTAAACATCATGTGAAAATGTTAAAATTGCTCATACCAGATTTATCAGTCAAAATCTGTAAGACTTTAAAGGGGCTCATTCTATGTTTTTATGCTTCCGAACTGTTCTGTAACTCATATTTGTGCATGGAAAAACAATTAGCAATGCATAAAAACCTCAATCTCGGTGAAAAACATCTTTCCTTTGCTATAGATCAATCCTTAATACAAGCGTGTTTACACATTCTATTTTTACTTCAAAACAAGACAAGGTCACGGTCAACGAGACACACCTTCGTGATATTAACACACCGTACAACCAGCTGTGTCGATGACTGTGACCTTATTTGCGAGGAATATGTGAAAAGGTTTATTTTGTACAAGCACTGAACATTTATACGCGTATTTATCAACTATAGAATACCAAAGATCCTTTCGTTTATTTATAAAAGTAAATTCATTTGACCTACCATGCACATGACATCAGATGCCGAATCTGTCTTCGCTGACTTTCTACGCAGCCGGTTGTACGGTGTGTTAAATCTCGCTGAGCACAGATGACGTATCTCTGACGTAATTGATTTTTGAAGGTTGGGCATATGTAGCCGTTACAAAACAAAAACAAGGACGACCAGCATGTTATTAATTGACTTGGATTTTAATACTTAATAAAGCTCGTGGAGTGCTAACAATGGACATAAATGATCTACCCCTTCAGGTTGGTAATTTCATACGTTATTTCTCAATGGGGAGAATCACGTGATTGACAATGATATTGAACACGAAAAAATGGCGACGAAATGACCGCTTCGGCGTGAAAACTCAAACTTTGGAGAGGTATGTATTCAGTCTACGTAGTTTCTCAGACAAGCCACCTATCCTAAAGTACCCGCCGTTTTCTATGGTTTTCACAGATACCCATCTTTCCCCTATCCGTTCAATGTATTTAGAGAACACTTAAAGAATATTTCCAAAATTGCGAAAATTTTGAATGTGTGTTTAGCACGTCACATCATATTTACAGCTTTATTTCTTACACGAAGAATTCTCTGATCACACTTTTTACTTCCAGACCCCTTTTTATCGATGACATTTCACTCTAGTCAATTTACAAGGTCCGTTTCTGTCTGTTTTAAGTTTATTTACGAAAAAGATGTTAAACACACGTACAGTGCTGTAGTGTTTGGCACGCCGAGTTCTAGTGAGTGTGATGTTAAACACGCAAACAGTTGCTCGTGTACTAGGAAAGCCACGGATATTGGACAAATTGTTTTTTTCTAATTCTTGACCCAATATGATTGAAATCCGACGATAACTTACAGTAACATATGACAGACATCGTTAGGGGTAATCTTTTATGAATTGAAAAAAAAAAACGAAATCGACTATAATTGCTCTAACTTATCAAATCTCTTTTTATATATCCCTTTCCATGACAAATACGTGCTAACACAATCAGTCTGAACCTTTCAGAATCTTGAAAGTGTTTATCTAATTGGTCAGAAGAAAATGTTGTAGAAGATGACCCTTTATTTGTCCCTGTCAGATTTTACTGTCATACCCAAACCGGATTTTAAGTGGATTGTTCATAACCTTTATGTAATTTATTGATAAAACGGTTACCTTTTTAACTTCTTTCAACATATGCCATTATAATTTGCTTCTTTTTTCAGATGACCCGAAAGAAGTCTCGGCTTTCATAACATAAGCCAAAAGATAGACGAAATTCACAGTCTGGAATCAAGAAGAAGCAAGCAATCCCTTTAAAAATCGGAAAGTCAGATAAAGAGTCCTTACAAATCTCCATTGTACCGAAGTTCACCTGGTAAATCATCGTTATGTAGTGCTTCACCATTGAAGAAACGTTTTTAAAAAGTACAGGCAAGAACGCAGTACAATTCAGAATCTACAACTGAGAATGGTGAATCGGTGCCTGACTCTGGATTTCTTGATAAAAATTCTGAAAAAAATGACTTAACCAGAGTTCTTGAACAGATCAGTGAATTACTTCCGTCTGTCGTCAGGAATGGACAGGACATTATTATTCTTTTCAAACAAGTGAAAGACAGAGTTTTCCATTTGAATATCATTTCATTGCTCTTGTTTGCCGACACAGTAAATTGGTTTGAGAGTGACTCCAAAAACAGACGAAAACCTTCTGGAAACTGGAATATAGACTCTTTGGTGAAAGGTTAATAAATTTTATGAGTGGTGCGAAGAGTCAGGGTGATACTGTCATGAAAGTTTGTTGGCGTGGTTAGTACTCTCCTACATACAGATCTGCAGCTATTAATTTTGCCGTTCCTAATCCGAAGATTCTCTGATCAATTAATCTGTATGATGTCACTGTAGAAAAAAAAACAAAAAAAACCAGGTATATATGGAGACTGAACGGCAGTTTTGGTGGGGAATTTTCAAAGGATATCTGCGTGTCTTGCATTCGACGGGAAAAAAACAGGGGTTGACGGAAGAATTTGTTATTGTGGATCTATTAGGCTTCAAAAAGGAAGGCAAGAAGAAGTTGGTGATGTTATAAAAAATCTTTCAAAAAACCCTTTAAGTGATAGTCTTGATTCTCTTACAGATAGTAACAAAGCTAACGTCACACGTTATTGGATAGAATTGAACCCTATTCTATTATATCATTGTATTTCATGTGTAATTTAATTTCTATACCGACAGTGTAAAGTACATCAAACCTTACTGAACCAGTATTTTGTCACTCTCAAATGTGCATTTGCCCAATAATGGGCCAGACTTTAACTGTACATTGTTCATATCGTCGGTGCTATGACAAAATGGCGTAATAGAAATTTTGCTCGAAAACCATTTTTTTCAGGAGAGCCAAAAACGTTTTTGCCGTTTTAAAAAATGTTAAAAAATATGCCGGCAAAATTGCGTAACTCACTATTACTCTCGTGTAAATTTGTCTACGTATAACGCCATTTTGTCAGCTAAATCGAGTTACGCAATTTTGTCACATGATAATTGAAAGGGTTCTAATAGGTGTAGAAAAACGCCGTTTTGACAGGATATGCGCTCCTACATATCTAGTAGAAAGCATTTATAAAAAAAAATTGACAAAATGGCGTAACTAATTTGTTACGCCATTTTGTCATAGCACCGACGATATGTAATCTCTTAAATGTTCAAAAGATTTCAATCCACAGAATATATCTCCGTAAACACAAATCAGTCAACACATTCTACATAACTATGGCACACTTGCGTGTTTAACATCACGCTCACTAGAACTCGGCGTGCCAAACACTACAGCACTGTACGTGTGTTTAACATCTTTTTCGAAAATACGCTTAATAAAGACGATATGAGCCATGTAAATGGACTAGAATGAAATGTCATCGATAAAAAAGGGTCTGGAAATATACCGTGTGAACAGAGAATTGTTTGGGTAAGAAGTAATGCTGTAAATATGATGCGACGTGCTTAACACTCATCCAAAATTTTCGCAATTTCGAAAATATTCTTTAAGTGTTCTCTAAATACAGCGACCGGATAGGGGAAAGTTGGGTATCTGTGAAAACCTTAGACAAAGGCGGATACTTTAGGATAGGTGGTTTGTCTGAGAAACTACGTAGATTGAATACATACCTTTCTAAAGTTTGAGTTTTCACGCCGAAGCGGTCATTTCGTCGCCATTTTTTCGTGTCCAATACCATTGTCAATCACGTGATTCTCCCCATTGTTTTCGGTTTGTAATTATTGTGCCATTTGCATTTTCGACAGCCTAGCTCGTCCCCCTTTAAGTCTGAAACCTTCCAAAACATCCTAATTGCAGTATGCTCAGTACACAGTTAGGACATTTTACTCCATTTCCAAACAACACAGTATTAGGGTTGTCCAATTTGAAAGCTGCTGCAGACAACAAAATGGATGTAAATGAAAGTGGAATGTTTACATTATCATACAGAAAATATTGAAGCAAAAGGAGAAAATGCTGGTTATCAGCATTTTCTTCTTTTGACTCAATGTTTTCCTATGTCTATTTTCTTACAGACATCAAAAGTTTGTCTTGTTTGGGAGAGGTTTAACAACTTTCCATGGATATATAAAAACAATCTTGAACATCAATTTTATTGGGAAAATACAAATACTGAGCCCTGCATAATTCATAAGATGCTTAGGCCCCTCATCATAAAAATCTTTATGCCACCTTTATATATCATTCTGACATTACAGATGACAAAGTTGCAGATAAGTTCAAATTGAGAGAAGCTACAGATGACAAAACAAGTATTACCTAATGTGCAAATTTCGCATCTTATACAATGCAAAGCATTTAGAGAAATGAAGAAAATGCTGGTCAATTATCAGCATGTCCTTCTCTCGATTAAAGACATCAACGCAACTATTAGGATTTTAACCAATTCCCACACAGTGAGGCCTTTTGACACCGCCCAAGAAAGCACTTGCGAAAATATTGTAGATAATGAAGAAATTGCTGGTTACAAGCAATCCACAATGTTTTCTAACTAAAACTACAAAGATTTATAAAATCTTATCAACTTGAAATTGTTCCCAGCAACATCTTTGGATTTTGACTTGTCTAAACAACTTGTAACCGGTTTAAAATGTTAATTCATGTTATTTGAAATATGAATATTTATTTGATAAAATAAAATACCAGTAACATAGATCAACAAAAACATGCACTTGATCATGGGACAAATGCTACAACTTAATCCCTTGACCTTCACTTATGACCTTGCAATGTGACATCAAATAATCTAAATTATTTTCTTCAACATAAATAAATACTAATTTGAGAATGCACAAACCCACTGAATGAGGTTGCAAATAAAAACAAACATCCTCTAATAACCATGTCAAAAACTGGAAACGCTCCTTTAACAATACCAGTATTAAAGCAATAGAAATTGATTCCACTGAGTTGCTATAAAATTAAATGCCCACAATTTAATGGAAATTTGATTATATTGAAGCATCTCTTTAAGCTTCCATTGTTGTTTAACCCTTTCCCGAACAAGACCTGGTTTTGACGTCCCCGATAGAAAAGGTTTTGGAAAACATTGAGACAAAAGAAGAAACTGCTGATAACCAGCAGTTTCTCCTTTTGTCTCAATATTTTCTGTGACATATTTTACACAAATTCTATTTTTAATAAAATCCATTTTGTCACTTGTGGCAATTTTCAAAGTGGATCACTCTAAAATTTTGTCGTTCGGGAAAGGGTTTAACCATCCTGTCTCCAGCATAATGATACAAGGTTTTTTTACATGAAACTTTTAACCCTTTCCCAAACAGCAAAATTTTGGACAATTCAAACTTGAAATATATTGCAGACAACGCAATGGAAGATTATGCTAGTATTATCTATGTACATTATAGCTCAGAAAATATTGATGCAAAAGGAGAAAATGCTGGTCACCAGCATTTTTTTCTTTTAAAGTCTCAATGTTTCCATAAGCCTTAATTATCGATCATAACATTTCTTTAAAACAAAAAAGATATTCACAAAGAAAAGTTAGAAAACATGATGTGTTTAAGAAACACAAATGCCCCCGAAAAGGCCAATGTTAGCTTTTCGGACGGACAGACAGACATATGGACAGCCTGACAGAAGGACAGACAGATGGACTGACAGCCACAAGTAAAACAATATGCCCGCAATCTTTCGATACAGGGACACAACAATGTTTATCAGCATTTCCTTTTTTTCCTCCATTGCTTTATTCTTTATATTTTAGTGTCTAAAAACAGGTTTTAAAATAGTCAGTATTACAAAAGTTTAATACTTTACAACATTTATGAAATTTCATAAGCATCCTTACACTTTATTAAAGTCATAAAATAAACCTTAACAAATACAAAACCAAGTCGCGAAGGCAGTTATCCCATAACAGGGGAAAATCCAATATCGTAGAGAGCCAGATAAACTTGTTTGGAAAGATCAATTCCATCTTTAGCTTATCATGTATATTTAAAGTGTTTCCCAAACAAGAATTGGTATTTATATCGCTGATAGAAAAGGTTTAGGAAAACATTGAGGCAAAAGAAGAACATGCTGAAAACCAGCATTTTCTCCTGTTGCCTTAATGTTTTCCTATGCTATACTTTACAAAAATTCAATATCATAGAGTGTTGGATAAACTTGCTGTTTGGAAAGATCAATTCCATCTTTAGCTCATCATGTACCAGTATATTTAACCCTTTCCCAAATGACAAAATTTAAGGTTGGTCTTTTTCAAAATCAACTGCAGACAACAAAAGGGATGGTAATAAAGATTGAAATTGTGTGTGATATAGCCAAGAAAATATTGAGGCAAAAGGAGAAACTGCTGGTTATCAGCAGTTTCTTCTTTTGACTCAATGTTTTCCCAAGCCATTTCTATTAGGGACGTCAAAACCAGGTCTTGTGTGGGAAAGGGTTAACAAGTTTCCAAGACACAATTTCTTTTGAGTATTGTATTATATTAAATCCTTTTTAGAATACCAACTTTTGACAGCTCAAAATAAGCATGAGGTGAAGATGTTACTAAAATTTACTGATGAATATTTTTAACATATGGATGATAAATGCATTGTGGAACAAGAAAGCCATGGTCACAATATATGCCGCCACTTTTAAAACTTGAGACACAAAAATGACATTGACAAGGATTTATAAATATCCACTCAAAAACCTGTAAAAAGTTGTGTTCACAAGAAGGTTTCATAAATATCCAGTCAGAAACCTGGAAGGAATTGCGTTCACAAGGCTGAAATATCATTAGCCCCAAAAACTAAGTTTTAAGGGAGCATAACTCAGGGGCATAACTCAGGCAAAAATCAATGCACCATAAAATCCTTGAGGCGATAACATGACCTAGTTTAAAAAGATCCAGCCAGAAACTTAGGAGGAGTTGCGTTAAGAAAAGTGGACGGACAGACGGATGGATGGATCTATGGATGGACGGACGGACAGACGGAGAAGATGATGCCAATGTAATGTCCGCCTCCGGCGGCGTATAAAAAGAAGAAATTGATGAAAACAAGAATTTCCCCATATCTAACGATATAAAACTCAATCTCATAATGCCACCAAAATCATGTCCTTGTATTGTTCATCATGTGAGCATTTTAAAATTCTAACCAATTTGCACAACTCAACATTTATTGTTAAAAGATTTCTTCCTTAACTCTCTCCCAAATGGCAAAATTTTAGGGCGATCTACTTCAAAAACTGCCACAAATGACAAAATGGATGTTATTAAAGATAGGATTTGTGTAAAATATGACACAGAAAATATTGAGACAAAAGGAGAAACTGCTGGTTATCAGCAGTTTCTTCTTTTGTTTCAATGTTTTCCCAAGCCTTTTCTATTAGGGACGTCAAAACCAGGTCTTGTTTTGGAAAGGGTTAAAGGGACATTTCATTCCAATTTCAATTTTTGAAAGTATGTCTTGATGCCAAGATTGGTTATTCTAATGAGTATAAATACTATTAGTTTTTTGA
Source organism: Fragum sueziense (assembly GCA_963680895.1). Taxonomy (NCBI): domain Eukaryota; kingdom Metazoa; phylum Mollusca; class Bivalvia; order Cardiida; family Cardiidae; genus Fragum; species Fragum sueziense. The sequence goes on from OY804593.1 coordinate 66,849,684, forward strand.
AGTTGTTGCCAATAAGCGAGAAACACGCATTTAAAGTTGAGACATAATCGATAAATTGCATATAAATCCGAACTGTTTTCCACAACAATTTGTTCAATTTTAACACAAAAATATAAATTTCTCGTAAGCGGCGCAATATTTTTGCTTAAAATTTTCAGAATTTTCATAAGGAAATATGCTCTTTCAGATACAAATAAAAGTAAAATTTATGACAAAAAATTCTGAAATGTCACTTTAATGAATACAAGAATTTGCCCATCTCTAAGGATGTAAAACTCAATCTATGCCACCAAAATCATGTCCTTGTATTGTTCATCATGTGAGCATTTAAAAATTCTAGCCAATTTGCACAACTCAATATGTATTGCATCTTTGCAAGCCAAGGGTGACATCTATGACGTAACGTCGTTTCTGTATTCACCCTTGGCGTATTTAGTCCGATTTTCTTGGTCTCCTGGAAAGCGTTTTCATTGGTTCCAGCGAGATCTTGCTGGAACCAATCAGATTGTCGACTGAAACATTTTGTTATTAGTAACAAAATCATGACAACGGGCAGGAAAAGGCATTGCATTTGCAACTCAAAAACGCTATGATGGGCGGTTTTTCCTAAGAATTTCACTGCAATAGACAGGAATACCCTAACTATAATCGAAGAATTATTATACTTTCGACAATTCGACCAAAAAAACAGCTAACTTTTACATAATCCGCATGACATATGACGCGAAAGACAACGCATGTTAATGACGTCATCAATAATGGACGTAAACAACCAGCAGAACAACCGCTAGGCGGCGCTTCCCGATTTCAAGAAAATCGGACTAAATCCGCCAAGGGTGAATACATACGTAGGTGGGTTCAACCTTGGCTAGCGAAGATGTATGTAATGTTAAAAGATCAAAACACAAACAATTTATTTCTGCACCAATTAAGTAGCACTTTCTTTCTTAATCATAACCATTTGGTACACCCATTCAACTTGCAAAATTGATAAGAAAGGATTGCTCCCAGAAGTTAAAGTGACATTTCACATTTATTTTATTTTTTTAAAAGTATGTCTTGATGCAAAGATTGTTTATTCTAATGCAGAGAAATGTTATTAGTTTTTTGAAGTTGTTATTTATAAGCGAAAAATACGCCTTTAAAGTTGAGACAGAAATGACAAATTCTATATAAATCTGAACTGTTGTCCACAACAATTTGATTGATTTTAGCACAAAAATATATATTTCTCATAAACGATTCAATATTTTGGCTTGAAATTTTCAGAATTTTCATAAGAAAAGATGCTCTTTCGGATAGAATAAAAGTAAAATTTATGTAAAAATAATTCTGAAATGTCACTTTAAAGATTAAAAGACAATCTTCAAACATGCCCCCTAACACGTCTTTTGTAAGTAACCTGTTTAACTATTTCCCAAATGGCAGGAATTGTTCCAATTTTCAAGCTGGTGCAGGCCAGAAAATGGATTTTGATAACCATAGAATTTGTGTAAAATATAGTACAGAAAGTATAAGAACTCAATATTTTTCCAGGCCTTTTCTTTTGGAGATGTCAAAATCTTGTCTTGGTTGAGAAAGGTTCAAAGAAAATCTTCAAAGGTGCCCCCTGACATGTATTTCCATGAGAAAGTTGTTCAGAAAGCATTCATCCTCTACAGAATTCCTAAAATAGCAAACTATGCCCTCAGACACATCTCAATATGGAAATTCACACAAAGTTACCATTTTCAGAATTTTCACTGAGATAAATTTTTGACTTTCAAACAGTATGCTATTGCAGATGACAGAATATATAGGATTTGTGTTGAATATAGTGCAGGAAAATATCGAGACAAAAGGAGAAAATGCTGGTTTCAGCATTTTCTTCTTTTGTCTCAATGTTTTCCCAAGCTATTTCTATCAAAGATATATAATTGTTGGGAAAGATTTTAGGGAAATCTTCAAAGGTGCCCCCTGACATGTATTTCCATGAGAAAGTTGTTCAGAAAGCATTCATCTTCTACAGAATTCCTAAAATAGCAAACTATGCCCTCAGACACATCTCAATATGGAAATAAATTTTCACAGTCACGCAAACATTATCAAATTTACATAACATCCTCAAATATCCATAATCAAGAGATGGCTCAATCATTCACAAAAAATATCCTTTGCAAAATTTATCTTTCGGTAACTTTTTTTGTTTATTTACGAGTATAATTATAATGTGTTATTAGGTAAACCTGATAATGATCTTCACATTCAATAGTCACATAGTGACACTACTATTGATACTATTGCCCGCCAACAGATCTGAGTGGGTGATATTTTTTAAATATTCCCTGTTGACATGACATTTCTTAATATTTTCATTGTGTCACAGGAATAGAGGGTCTTCCAAGGATCTTTCCTGTGATTTTTTTTGTAGAAATATATTCAGTAGTTTGGGAGAAGATTTCCAAGGAAAAGGCTTACGGACAGACACAGACATACACATGATGTACACAGCCCAATGACAATAGCCTTACCAGCTATGTATCTAAACAGTACAGTCAAAACTGTGTTAGCGGCCACCTGTGTATTGCAGCCAAACTGTAGTATGCAGCCAGTCTAGGTCCTCCCATGCAATTTTACTCTTTAAAGTAACTGTGAATAACACCATACTGTCTAATGTGGTCAGTGGCCAGCTTTAATTGTCTCAATTGCTCTTTAACTATATCCCCTTAAACAGCCATGCACAACTAATTGGTGACCGGCAATATGTGAAATATTGATAATACATCTTGCAATTTGCCTAATCATGTGCATAAACCATGAAAAGGTGTGATAATTAGGGATGGTAACGAGTACCAATTTTACTAATCGAGTACTCGGTCAACCTTCCGATCGAGTACTCGGATAGAAACGTCGTAGTTGGTTATAGTATCAGTGTTTTCCAACATGTTCATAAGCGATTTAAGCAGCATATCTTCGGTGTGAATATCTCTTTAGAAAACATTTGATCAGTACTTTATTTGAGAAAAGTGGACAATTGTTAGATATGTGGTGAGAATTACAGAAAGTATCAAAAACTTTCATTTAAACTTGTGAGAAATAAAAAGAATCCGCAAGGATGTTGTTGTTATTTATCTCCAAAGCGTTCGTAATATTTACGCATGTACACAAGTCACTCTCGACTTAGAGGAAAGCATTGTTAGACTTTCTTGAATCTATTTGCGTGTAATCGGGAATGAGAGCAATAGAATAAAATCTTAACGATAATCCAATAATCGGCTGTTTGAATATTGCATTAAGCAATCAACTCTAGGTAAATCTTACGGACGTCCAATTAAAATGCATCGCCCGAAATCAGCGTATAGAGCGGCGAAGGTGCGAAAATTTATGACATTGTTTGACAGCGAGAACAATAGATGTTGGCACTTGGTTGCAAATAAGGATAAAATCGAGGGATTAGATAATCGGCAGACGACCAGGTGTTACATACTCTACCGTTTGCACGGTACAGTGTTGGAAAAGAGCGATCGATATTTTCAACTACTTGAGTTTGGAAACGAATTTTCATTTTTCTGCTGATATTATTTTTTCTTTCCGATTACTCGATTAGTGATATTGGTAATCGATACTCGGACGTTCGATCGAGTACTCGATTAATCGGGTACTCGTTCCCATCCCTAGTGATAATCAATTAAATGTCATATAAAAGTGTACCCTTTTTACTTTACAACACTTGCCTTTTCTTCATATTACTAGTGCCAGTCATACAAGTAGACATTTACATCCAGCCTTCAGAATATTATTTTCTGTGTTAAGCAGCCAACTGTCGTATGCAGCCAATTTTGGTGTGTCCCTTGGCTGGCTGCATACAACAGTTTCGACTGTACTTACAAGCCTCCTTTTCTCTAGCCAGACTTTCTCTAGCATGAGTCAGTTCCTCCTAAGCTTTCTCCCTCGCTCTCTCATTCTCTGCAATCAGCCTGGCTAGATGCATCTTTTGATCTTCAAGGTCCTGTTTGTGCATGCTGTACATGCTTTGGAAAACATTGAGAGGAAAGGGAATAAATGCTGGTGACCAGCATTAATTCCCTTTCGTCTCTATGTTTTCGATATAAAATCAAATGAATTTTCAAAAAAAATATCCAAAATCTACTCACAAGCTTCCTTTTCTCTAGCCAGACTTTCTCTAGCATGAGTCAATTCCTCCTCAGCCTTCTCTCTCGCTCTCTCATTCTCTGCAATAAGCCTAGCTAGATGTATCTTCTGGTCCTCAAGGTCCTGTTTGTGCTGCTCAGGCTTGGGAAAACATATCGAGGAAAGCAAATAAATGCTGGTCACCAGCATTTATTCGCTTACCTCTCTATGTTTTCAATATAAAATCAAATGAATTTTCGAAAATAACAAACAAAATCTACTCACAAGCCTCTTTTTCTCTGGCCAGACTTTCTCTAGCATGAGTCAATTCCTCCTCAGCCTTCTCTCTCGCTCTCTCATTCTCTGCAATAAGCCTAGCTAGATGTATCTTCTGGTCCTCAAGGTCCTGTTTGTGCTGCTCAGGCTTGGGAAAACATATAGAGGAAAGCGATTAAATGCTGGTGACCAGCATTAATTCCCTTACCTCTCTATGTTTTCAATATAAAATCAAATGAATTTTCAAAAGTAACATCCAAAATCTACTTACAAGCCTCTTTCTCTCTAGCCAGACTTTCTCTAGCATGAGTCAGTTCCTCCTCTGCTTTCTCCCTGGCTCTTTCATTCTCTGCAATCAGCCTAGCTAGATGTATCTTTTGGTCCTCAAGATCTTGTTTGTGCTGCTCATGCTGGGAATACATCTGCTCTTCCTTCTCCTGCCTCAGATCTTCAGCTCGCTCATGCTCCTTGCGCAACTTCTCAAGTTCTTGTCTGGAAGTATAAACACAAAAACGTTGAATGAGTTACAGATAGATTTTTATAAACAATCAAGGTCTTGTTTGTGCTGCTCATGCTGGGCGTACATCTATTCTTCTTTCTCCTATCTGGCATTCTCAGCTCGCTCATGCTCCTCACGTAACTTCTCAAGCTCTTGTCTGGAAGTATAAACACTGAAATGTTGAATGAGTTACAGATAGATTTTTATAAACAGTCAAGGTCCTGTTTGTGCTGCTTGTGCTGGGCGTACATCTATTCTTCTTTCTCCTATCTGGCATTCTCAGCTCGCTCATGCTCCTCCCGTAACTTCTCAAGCTCTTGTCTAGAAGTATAAACACAGAAATGTTGAACAGGTTACAGATAGACTTTCCATATATTGGATCTAGGTCTTGTTTCTGCTGCTCATACTGCTGATCTTTCTCCCGTCTCAGTTCCTCTGCTCACTTACCCCCCGATCCCACTGAGCCCGATTTCCAAAATATTTGTAGTGCATCGGGAGAGCGCATTGTCACCGATTTACTACGAATTAGAGCCAACTTCTTTTCGGTCTATCCATAGATGGGGTGTATTTTCTTAAAACACCAGTTTGTTCAGTCACTGTAGTTCATCGACGAGAATGGGAGTATTCGTAGTGCATCGCCGTTGCTCGTTGTTCATCGCCGATATAAGTATAGCCAAATAGGCAAAAAGTGTCGCCGAATAACCCCGATTAATTAACCCAAACAACTACGACTTAGTACGAGGTGCGCCGATTTTATCGCGATTTTCAAAATCGAGAGAAAAATTTGCGCATGTTGAAATTTTTGTCCTGATTTATTTTTACTCCCGATTTAGTGCCGATTTGAATCAGGATGTACTATGAGTCTCCCGAAGTAACCCGATTTCGTGCCGATTTTTAAATTTTCAAAATCTGGATCAAATCGGGGCCAGTGGGACCGGGGGGGGGGGGGGGGGGGGGGGGGGGGGGGGTTATGCTCTTCGTGTAACTACTCCAACTCCTGTCTGCAAATACAAACACATTGCTGCTTTTCAACAAAACCTTGTAACTGCAGCTTATCTTAAGCTGCAGTTACAAGGTTTTTGATGAAAAGTAGCGACATGTTAAATTTTAACTTATTGCCAATATTGTATAGATCTACTACAGCTTTTAATTTGGATGTGTCAAAAACATTCTTACATGGTAATTAGTTTGTAAACAATATTTAACAATATATTTGAAATTGAGATCACACAAATAAGGTAATATTGATATTTCTTAAATTTATTCGCATTTTCCTGTGCTTCTATAAATTACAGTATGCACACACAAACAACTTCTGTAAGTTTCTTGTATTTGTTTCTTATTATTACTTAAGAGATAGCAAATCGTTGGTGTAAATGCAAAACCTCGTATGTCCATTGTTGCGATTTTCAAAGTACAAACATGTGTGCCCAGTTTAGACATTTCTCGCAGGTTTTGAGAAATGTTTACTAATCAATATTAATGTCACATCATTTGTGAACAATATGTCAAAATTTAAAATAAAACATTTCAGTTTGGGAAAAGTTGTTACACTTTTTTTCCCTCCACTTTGAAATTTTCCAAAAACGAGATGCAAGGTTTTTACAACAACGAAATAAAACTTGGGAACAGCATTTCAAAGCAATTTATAAAATGAGTTCACAGAATTAAGGTACTTTTAGAGTAACAAGTGGTACATTTCTGTCTACAATATCAATACTTGGCTAATAACATGTATCACATAGACAGATCAAGCTCTATCTATTTCTGGAAAAATTCTGTGTGAACTCTTTCCCATACAAGAAAACTGGGGTGTGACATCCCTAGAAGAGTCGCTTCCGTAAACATTCAGGCAAAAGAAGAAAATACTGATTATCAGCATTTTCTCCTTTTGTCTCAATATTTTCTGTGCTCTGATTGCTAATTACTGTACACAAATCCTGTTTTCTTCAAAATCTATTTTTTCGTATGCAGCAGCTTATGTTTTGTCATTTGAGAAAGGGATAACTTCTAGCCAGCAATAATTATTGGGGTAGCACTACAATCTTGGAACACTGGGACATCATTTATCAATGTTGATATATTGTATTCCTTTCCTATGTCAGAAAGCACTTTATACAAATCCTGGTGATACTTAAATAGGATGTATCCCATATCAGTCTTCAAAAAGAAATCCTGTTGGCCCTAGCATGCTCAAATGAAGTTAAAGTTAAAAAATTTCTATCTAAAGTCTATTTTTACGAACTGTGACATATTCATCCGACTTTACACTTCAACCAACGATCACGAAGTCTCAAGTCGGCTGTTAACAGTCAGTCCCTTCGGCAGCCACAGCTCTTTGGCTTTCAACTCTTCCGTGTACCCATTTATACACCTGGGGTAACTTTTTTGCTCAGAAAAAATCCCGTGGCACTGGCGGGATTTGAACCCAGGATCCTTTGATCCCAAAGCCCCTGTCTTACCATTAGACCACGGCACCCAAATGATATGAAATGTACAAAGTAAAACTTGGTAAAGTCTTGTTGTATATGTGGACAGGAACTCTGAACAGGAAGTTGCAGGGTATCACTTTATTGAAACAAATATGATACATGTATTTGGCAGGGATTATCCTGGCTGGAAAAATGTATGAGAGAAAATGTTCCAATTGCTGAAAACTATGAGAGATTTTAAATTTCTATGAGATTTTTTTCTTACGTTATTTTCAATCGTATCAGGAGTCTTACTTTATAAAAATATATCCTATGTCACACAAGAGTATTATTATAAAAAATCAAGCTTTTTATACAATTGAATAGAGAGCTCTCTAAAATCAGTTACCACAATAATTGGTCACTGTGATTGAAATGTTTTTCTGTCTAGCAAATTTCCTCTGTCATAGTGAAAATATAAAGATTATGTGACAAATGGAGCAAAAGTAATTTCTCCTCTCCCAAAACGATTTCTGTCAGAAAAATAATCATAATAGAAGGGTCATATGTTTCAATGTCGGGACTGGTTTTCAACTTGGAAAAGATGATGCAATATTATGGTATAGATTTGTAAACAAGACACGGAGAAAAATCTTTGGTTAATTGAAAGTTCTTTTTATCGTAATTCTCGAAAGAAATGTAAAAACATTTCATTTTTGCATACTGTATTGTCCCTCTGAAAAGCGCTGCCATCGTTGACGGACATTATATTAGGCTCTGAACGCTGATAATTGACATGCCAGTGTGCATCGTCTTTTGATTGAAAATTGGTGATTACTACCTAAATAAATGATTTGTTCATCTAATTTTCATTCCTTTGGCTGCATTTTCCTTTAAGAAACATAAAAGCAGACGCCAGTTCTTTCTATTATTTTTTTGTTCATCTACGCAACTTCTCGGCTCAGAAATGATAAGGAAAAATATCGAGTAGACCAATTGTTACGAATATCCGGTACCCTGCATTCAATTTTGGAGCTTGTTTTACTTTAAAGAATGCTGAGAACCAATCGAGTTTACTCTTTTTTGACAGCTGAGTTTTCGTCCGTTTTTTCGGTGCTCACCAATTTCAAAATGGTATGCGAGATTTTGTTCCAATTGAGAAAGATCTATGCGATATACGGCATTTATATGCGAGAATCTCGCGATTTCGCGGCCCAAAATGATCCCTGATTTGGTTTTTGTTTTAGCATGCTCTGCAGACTACATACTTCTTTGGCACAAAATGAGGTTTAGAAAGATAATCATTTCAATGGATTAATGGCTTTGCAATTCATGGAACAGAAAATACTTCTGCCTAAAAGTACATAGTTGAATTACAAAGAATATTGCTGCTTATCTTCACAAACCTTGTAACTACAGTTTGAAACAAGCTGTAGTTTAAAGGTTTTTTAACCCATTACCAAACAGCAAAAATTTGGACTGCCCAAAATTCAAAGATGATGCAGACGACAATTTCAAGTAAAGGAAATGTAAAATCTTTTAGTCTTTTTTGGTAGAAAACATTGTGGTAAATTAAGAAATTGCTTGTCACAAGCAATTTCTTCATTTTCCACAATGTTTTCCAAAGCATTAATCTTTTGGGTAGTCAAGAAGAGTCAATGTGTGGTAAAAGGTTAACCTTTCCCAAACAAGACCTGCTTTTGACGTTTCTTGCTGAAAATACTTGGGAAAACATTAAGGCAAAAGAAGAAAATGCTGATTATCAGCATTTTCTCCTTTTACCTCAATATTTTCTTAGCTAAATTGTACACAAATTCTCTGTTGATTAACATCCATTTTGTCTTCTGCAGCAGTTTTCGAATCAGACCACCCTAAAATTTTGTTGTTTGGGAAGGGGTTAAGAAAAGCTACAATATTACACCTGTATTCAGTTGAGAAAGAAATTCTCCTTTCAGTGAGACAAGCATTTTCATTCAACTCATTTTTCAAGCTTGTCTACTATAATTGTCTGTAGACATCCCAGTATCAGGGGACGCATTACAAACAACTCTATAATGTTGGATATGATGCAACAGTTGGCTTAATGTCAAACACTATTGCACAGTCTTAGAGACAAATTACTGAAAATAAGCCTTACTACAAGGAACTGTGAAAAGAATGACTGGAAAACAAATTTTGAGGGAAAAGGAGAAAATGCTATTCATCAGCATACCTTTGCTTTTCTATCAATGATGTCAAAAACAAAAGATCAATTGAAAAATTACCTTTTTGCAGTGTATTTTTTATGTCTTTGAGATGTGTTATTATTTTATTTGCTAAAGCATAGCTTTTTTTTATATCTTATCAAGAATTATTTTCTGTTGGAAACAGCAAAGAAGATATTAAAGGTAAAGGAGATAATGCTGATTATCTGCAATTTTTTTTCAGTATTCCGTGAGGGTTTTTCTATCATGATACAGATGTTTTAAACATATACATAATAAAAAAAAGTTTAGCAACAAAATGTAAATATCTGTAGTAACCAAAATAATTTTGTTTTAACATAAAATCAAACGTTTACACAATAGATTATAGCCAGAGAACACAAACAAATGAATTTTATACCGCCATCGCGTGCGTCTCACATTCCAGGTGCGCATTTCCGGTTTTCATGTCTGCCATGGTATTCATGTGTATGGAGCATACTTCCAGAAAACATTTAGGTGTGAACATAATTGTCTTTGCCCAGCATAAAAAAGGCCACTAAAAAGAATTTTCTGCAACGCTGTGGGACTACGCCATGGACTTACGTTAGAAGGACGTTATATCGCTAATGTGTTCCTACGTGGCAGAACCGGCGATAAAGATGTCTTTTTGAAATTTGCGCATTTCAAAGCATAAGTAACAATTTGAGGATGCTATGTGAGCCAATTTGTGTGGTTTGAGATAGTCCCGGTCAAGGACGTCGTAGAAAAAGGCCACGAGAAGATGACCGTCATAACTTCGTAAAGTCACGGCAAAGATGTTCCATATCAACACCAAAACCTCCGAGTGGCTTCCACAAGAATTTCAACATAGAGTATCTATACACCTACCATCCGTGATTGTCTCCACAGATGAACGGTTACTAGATGTTGACCATACGCTGTAATTTCCCTGACGCTACATCATGAAAGCACCAGACTTGACTGGTATAGAGTCCTGAATGCTTTAAGCCAAATTAAGCATGTACAACATTGATGTACTCCCATTATCATCCCTTTCTTTCTGATTTGTCACCCATAGAGCACATACAGTGCATTTACAGATGACGTGCGCGTGATCATACTGACGCGAATGACGTTCAATCTCTTGATAAAGTAGTGAATGTTGATACTGTGTACCAACAATTTAAGTGGATTAGAAAACGTTTCACTGCTGTTCTTGCTCGAAAATGGCCACACAGTCGATACCGAATTCTATTGTAACTTTTTATTTTGACCCCTCACCTACGTCAAGACAATGTTTCTAACACAATAATTAACGTTACCACAAAGCGACCTTTGAATGTCGTGCGTAAATGCATATGCTAAAATGTATATAACGGCTGTGAAATAAATATCACAGAAAATACATGTTTTCAATTAACAAAGTCAGTGTTGCTAAACTTTTTTTACATGGTATATATTGTTTGGGATACGGAAATACATGCTATTTTATAAAACATGTCTACAGACTATGCTTGGATGTTAGAGAATACCAAGGGATCGATTAAAAGGAACTCTATAATGTTGCAAATAATTTGATATCTAATGTTGGTTCTATTCATTTGGCTGTTTGTCAAAGACTATTAGCAGAATTGATACAATAAACAGATCATTTTCTGCCATGTGATAATGTTTCCTCTGCGTAAATGTTCCTTATGTAATTATCAGTTTGTGGTTAATTTGTTATGTTTATATACAAGACCATGAAGCTCCCATCAATTGAAGCTTGTCACAAGAAAAAACCTCATAGGCCAAAGTCTCAAGTGCAAGGTCTTGGCAGAAAGTATCTATGTGTGGAATATCAAGGTTCTTACCCAAGCGTTTAATATAGACCGGGTTAAAGTTGCGTCTATCGGAACTGATGAGAACAACAACACAGACAAAACTAAGGCCTGTGACATAAACTCCATTGGCAACTCCAAATTCTTATCTTGCTAAAAAATGACTCCTTTCTTTAACATTTATTCTACCATCTTCTACATTTTGAATTTAAACAAGTATGTAATTTTGTAATCTGAAAATGGCTTAAACTAGCTAAATGAGTTATCATGTAATCCCATACAGTTTGGACAATTTTATGAAGTGTCTGTATGAGAGCCGACATATTTTGTAGAACGATGTTTACTCATAACGCCCAATATAGGGGTAATAAAGATTAATCTTGTTTAAAACCACCTTAAGCCTGACACCAGAGATGATTTACAAAACTTGTACAAATATGGCCATGATATTGACTTGATAAAAAGGACGTCCATTAAACAAATATGGAACAAGTTCAATACTAACATGGCCTCTATAGTATGTAGCAAACTTTAACCTAAACAGTTGAAATTTGAACTGTTCCAACTTGAAATCTTCTACAGATGACAAAATGGAACTTATTTAAAAGGAATTATGTACAATAAAGCACAGAATATTGAGGCAAAAGGAGAAAATGCTGATTATCAGCATTTTCTTATTTAGACTCAATGTTTTCCCAATCATTTTCTATTGGGGACATCATAACTAGGTCTTGTTTGAGAACAGGTTGAAGTAAGAACATTGTATCAATTTATGTAATTAAGCTTTATTCATTCATTCAAATCTATTTCAACATGCACTTTCTTATTTCTGCACATCTGCAGCAATTTTAAAATAAGCACAGTCCAAGTTGTTTCCATCTGGCCAAGGGTTAATTGGCATTTATAGTCAGAAATTTCTCCTTTTTCCTCAATATTTCCTAAGCTATCACTCCCAAATTATCTTGTTTTCAATATCATTGGATTTATCATCTGCAAACTGCTTTCAAATAGAATAATTGTCATTTGTCTTGAAAAGGGCTTATATTGGAACTTACTTAAGTTGGTGCAACTCTAGTCCAAATAAATCCATTATTCTCTTTTTTTCACTTTTCAAAGGCACAAAATATATGAAACAATTTCATATTCCAAGGGATCTTATTTTCTTAGTGAAATCCACCTTTAAAAGAATCAAAAGAACATTGATCCAAAATTTTAATTAATATTCTGATTCAAAATTTCTTCAACCTGAGGTAAACAATACATTAATTTCTGTTCAATATCCCGCATGGTAATACAGATATATATGGACTATCAGTACCTCTATTGATCTAGTTTGAAGTTTTCAATACATTGTCACACAGGTCAATCTGTACAGGTGTCATACCTTAATTTGCACTTTATTGTAATTATGTACTTTGAATAGACTATAATATGTATTAACCCATTCCAACATATTGACTCTTTTCAACTCCCAAAAAGATAAAAGCTCTAGAAAACATTGTGGAAAGTGTAGAAATTGCTTGTGACAAGACTTGGATTCGACAATCCTAGTCGAAAAGGCTTCGGAAATTACATTGAGGAAAAAGAAGAAAATGCTGATAATCAGCAACATCTTCTTTTGTCTCAAATTTTTTTATTTCTAAAAATTATTTTATTTCTTATTAGCCCCCTCCCCCATCTGATTTGATTTATCGGGGTTTAACGCCATTTTTCAACTGCTTTGGTCATATCGCGGCGACTTGAACACCTAACTGTATATTCCTGGTATTTATCTCACCAGTATCACCACAATATCCAAACCAAGCCTCCAACTGCTCTTTCACAAAGATGATTCACACTCATTGGTGAGAGAAAAAATGACTTGTTAAATTTCAGAATGGATACTGGCAGAGCCAGGGTGCAAACTTGCGACCCCTGGATTGACAGACTAGAACATTACCAACAGAGTTATCAAGGCTCAGCTCTTCCCAATTACATCTGAAATTGCATCCCTATGTGCTGGCACTGATAAACAAAAGTATATTAAAAAGTCACATAAAATTCTTTCTCCATTTTTACAGCATAAACCTACATCAGTCAAGTGATCTTGAATCAAAGTTTTATGTGCTTATTTAGCATCTGCAAACATAAAATCATGCTACTTCAACACCACACACCCTCTTTTGGCTTTAACTTCCTTTCTTACAAAGTATATGTTTTAGTGTCACTTATTGATAAAATTTTGCAAAAAAAAAAAAAAAAAAAAAAAAAAAAAAAAAAAAAAAACATAGAGGCAAAATGAGAAATTGCAGATGATCAGATTTTCTAAATTTTCCTAAATATTTTTCTGTGAAATTTAGTTCAAATACATTCAGAAGTTTCTAAGGAGACGATTTTGACAAATGTTTATAGATGCATGCACAGATATACAGATGGACACACAGCCATGACAAAAATTTGAGTGCAATATAGCATAGAAAATATTGAGGCAAAAGAAGAAAATGCTGAATATCAGCATTTCCTTCTTTTGCCTCAATATTTTTTCCAATCCTTTCCTTATAGGGACACCAGAACCAGGTCTCGTTGGGAAAAACATTAAAATCCTTACCTTGCTAGATCTATCCGTTCTTGCTCAGATTGGTTTTTCTTCTCTAGTTCAAGACTGGAATAGAGGAAACAAGAAAGTTATGTCAGCATTAGACATTCCCCCTAGAAATACTGCATGGCTATTTGTCTAGGAAATGATAGGATTAAGTTGACAAAAATGTCATTCCTAGATCCTGCAGCCAATCTGTCATTTGAATAATTACGATACTTTTCTACACACCTCCTTACAGAACAAACTTTGGAGTAGACTTGATAACAAATTGTTGACTTGTTGTAAACAATTAATATAATGATGCCAAAGAAAAATAATCAGTTGACAATGAAGAGATAGAAAGAAAAGAAGAAAATGCTGCATTTTTTGTCCTCATTGTTTTTGTAATCTCTTTTAGTGAGAAATACTTCCATTTTCTGATTAATAGTGGAGCTTCCTGGTAACATTTTTTGGCCGAATTGTGCATTTTTTGATAAAAGCATGAAACTTGGCACACACCTAGATGGGTCCAAAAGAAAAAGATTAAGAGGTAGTGCCAAGCCAGATTTGCCCTGTGAGGGCGGCCATCTTGATTTTCAAAATGGCGGATATTTCATGTCAAAGAGGGCTATTCACTCTGTTGCCGACCAAAGTTATCACTTTGAAACACTAAATCTACCATATTCAATTGGAAAAAATACTTCTGAACAATTTTTGCAACCAAAATTGTAATCATTTTTAGGAATGGCAACATTTTTTGCCAAGATGGCCGCCATTTTGGTATTTTAAAGCTGTTCTATTACAGCATGGAAGACAAGCGTTTTCTCTCTAATAAATTGTCTCGCATGCCATTGTATTTTACTCTAGATACATTGACATGAATGTTTTAAGGCTAGCAGTTTGTCCGTAATGATGAATTTACTGTCCAAAATGGCATCCAAGATGAATGCCATGAATGCTTTAAAAATGTGTAATCGAAACTGTAAGAACATGTTGTAAAACCAACAATTTGAACATGTTTCATTGACATTTTCAACAGGAAACTGTCATGTTAATGCAATTGTTGGTTGGAAAAAATAGAATTATATCCAATATGGCATCAAGATGGCCGCCATTCTAGTTTAAGTATGGTTTTATCAATCAATAGAAGAAGAAAAATCTAAATGATAAATACCTGATACCTAGTAATATATTTGTGTTTTCTTAAATGCATATGAATTTTTATTTTTCAGTAAGGAACTTGAATATTTATAGGTTTTATACTAAAGATGGCATCAGAAATGGCCGCCATATTGGTCTTTTTAGAAATAAACATAGCCAAATTATTATTTCTTGCCATTTACCTGTATCAAATGACTTTCTTTATATTTAACACATTTACACAGTCACACATTTTAAACAACCATTTTGAGTATCTTAAATAGGTACAAAGGCAGCAAAAGGGCTGTCTTTTTATTCATTGAAAGCTGTATATTCAAACATGGTAAATTATGTTTATTTTATTACCAATAATTTGTAATTGGTGTTTTTTGTCTTGTAAAATCATTAGATCTGTCATTTCGAACAAGTCAAGTTGTGTTCAAAAGCGTTTGATATCATTCTATGGCTTCTAAAATGGTTGTTGTGTTGGTTTATGAAGGTTGTTCCATCAGGACATGGAAACAAGTACTTACTTACCTATAATGGGTACTAGAATGCAAGAAACCTTAACTGATTATATATTGAGTTTCAACCTAAGATGTATTAATCCTGTTATTGTGGCTTTCCTAAAGAATCTGAGATAAGTGTCACAAACAATTATCTTTAAAAAAAACATCGTAGACATCCTAAATACAGGATCATGGTGGGTTGCTTGTTCAAATATCGGTACACTTCAGCTTCCTTGTTACATGGTTAATACTACATAATTATGCACGCGACTTTTACAATTCTAGGATCATCTACTGTCGTTTCTGAATGGTTTTGCTATGTATCTATACGATTAAATCTAGATTTATCTAAGAGTATCGGCATAAATTGAAATTGTTAAAACCCAAAACAATGTCATACACATCTAAAGTAATATAATTGTAATATAGTGTTCTAGACTGATGAAAACATTTTTCCTTTCCTTGGGAGTGATCTACTGATACAGTGTGCTATTTAAATTGTGATGTGCCGTATCTGTTAATGATTGCTAAAAGCCTTGCTAAAAGCCTTGCAGAAGCCGACTTTTCGACACACTAGTCAAGGGCAGAACCAAAATCCCCCACCTGCAATAAATGTGTTTATCTGACAAGTTTGTAATGATGACAAAGTGATGCATGCATATGACAGTAGATATTAAAGATAGGGTACTCTGGCGAAAAGTATAGAATCAAAGGCCACAAACTGACATAAATGTTTAGTCTGCCAAAAAGGACAATGTTGACTGACTGACAGTGTCGATGAAGTTCGTAATGCGTTAACATCTATGTAATGGTGTAATTCTTGCACTCAGAATCTCTTCAAGACAGAGTATAGTAGAACAATTTTTAACCCTTTCCCAAACAAGACCGGGTTTTGACGTCCCTAATAGAAAAGCCTTGAGAAAACATTGAAACAAAAGAAGAAACTGCTGATAACCAGCAGTTTCTCCTTTTGTCTCAATATTTTCTGTGCCATATTTTACACAAATTCTATCTTTAATAACACCCATTTTGTCATTTGTGGCAGTTTTTGAAGTGGATCACCCTAAAACTTTGCCGTTTGGGAAAGGGTTAAGTAATCGACTTCAGGGAATTACACCAAGTCAAAGCCACACAAGGCTTTATAGAGGCAGACTAAACATTTATGTCAGTTTGTGACTTTTGGTTCTACTTTTCGCCAGTGTACCCTATCTCTAATAGCTGTAACAGAAATGCTTTTACAGTAGAAATTTCATCAATTGGCCCGGCTTCTACACACAGAAAGTCACATAGAACAAAAGAAAGAATATAAACTAACAAGATTGTTTGTCTTTAAGCTGCGAAAGAAATCAAAAACATTATTTCGGGATAACAAGACATCAAACTCAGCTCATGCACTCCCTTGTACACCCCTTTAAATTTGCAGAGCATAGATAATTCCAGCATACCGGTACATTAAAAGCGGTTCATGTCATAGAAATGCGATGGTTGGAGGATGGCTTACTACCTCTTTCAAGGACAACATAACTTATTAGAAAGTCAAAAACTAAATAATACAATCACTTTTTTCCACTGAAGATCTACTCACCACAGTCAATCTGCATGAACTAAAATGGTACAGTTTCGTAGGAAGTCATGGATTTACTCAGGCATTGCCCCAGAGAATAGTCAGGAGGGAACGAGCAAAGATAGACAAAAGACTTTGGAAGACAATATCACAGCGTGGACATAATTGAAGCTGAGCCAGGTGTCAAGACATCGAAAGAGAGGGCTTGAGAGAACTGGGTGATCTGTAAGTGCATCAACAGTAGCAGCTACAAATGAGGAAGAAGTCAGTTTTCATGTTAGATGCCCATTCTAGATAAGATGTAACAAGATTGAATTGACTAGAGGTACCCATGTAGAGCAAACTCCTTCCGAAATGATAACTTGTGGCCCAGCAATGGTACGTGAAGTATTTAAAAGCCGTGAAATGATTGGCTGATAAACAAATCATCGTTATCAATTGCTATGTTTTTTCTATAGTTAACAGTTTGTAGTAGTCGTTTTTGGTTCTCCGGATGGCCATAGAAAAATGTTCTTTTCATATATGCTAAAATTGATGGTTTGTGACATACGGGTTGTATTGATTTTTACCTTTATAATGTGTTCTACTTGTGAAAATATAATAGTTGTTATATTAATTAATATCAAAGAATCAAATGCACACAGTCATTGCTTTAGAATGGCAACTCTAATGTATCTAAGATTTATCCAGTGCCAAATAATGGTTCAATAATACATTTGAGCCAGGATCTGGAAAAACGTCCCTTAAAGCTTTTGAGCCCAACATAGATCCAGATCAGCCTGTGCATACGTACAGTCTGATCAGGACCCATGTTGTTCTCTAATAGCTTCCTCGTGACCTGTAGTAATTTAAAGAGGGCAGCATGGATGCATATTGGACTGCATTTGACAACAGGCTGATCTTCAAACTCAATTTTTAAAAATGCTATAAGGGACGTTTTTCCAGATCCTGGCTCATTTGTTTTTCATTTTTCGATTAGATACATTCTGTAGTCAAAATTGGCAGCTTCGTCATTACAAACTCATTTATCGCTTAAAAAGATTTCTAGTGCCTTCAAGCTATAAGAAACAGGCATTTGATACATACCATTGGTTTTGAAACCACATTTTTAAATACCATCATATATGGCAGCCTTTGTAGATGCAATACCAGGGGATATCAAACCCACTTGTATATAAATCTGCATTAATTGGACAATACAAATGCCCAATCTCTGGAATAAAACAATGCAAGTCAGCGAAATCTCGTATTTAGGTTGGTTTAGATTATATTTAACTGAAAAAGACAAACATGGCTGCCATTTCAGATGCCATATTGGATAGCAAACCATTTTAAACACAAATCGTCTGCTTTAAAATGAGAGTTCTTATATGTCTTTTAGATTTTAATGCAAAGAACCAGCTATGAATTACACTAATTATTCACTAATTCAAATTTTTTATCAAATATCCTTTATAGTCACATGTCATATTGGACGCCATATTAGAAATTTAACCGATGAAAACACAAATCAGCTTTAAATTTTCTATTTCAATGCCTCTTTTGTCTAATAACTATTAATTCGGTACAAAATTTTAGATCAAAAACTCTTTATTTTCTATATTTTAATAAAATACCTTCTAAAAGGGAAAATGGCGGCCATATTGGCAAAAAGGCTGCCATTTCTAAAAATAAGAGCAATGTAACATTTCAGAATGTCGTAATTTTTGCTTTTTCGATTAAATATGATATTTTGAGTGGTTTTAAGCAATAGATTTAATCAACAAAAGTTTACTTAGCCCTCAATGGTGCTTATTGGCAGCCATTTTGAAAAACAAGATGGCCGCCCTCACAGGGCAAATCTGGCGTGGCACTACCTCTAAATCTTTTTGTTTTGGACCCATCTAGGTGTGTGCCAAGTTTCATGCTTTTATCAAAAAGTGCACAATTTTTCACCTATTTCCTCCACTATAATTAGTTATGTCATTACAAGAAATACAGGACATTTTCTCCCTAGAAATACTGGCTATTTATCTTGGAAATGATAGGATTAAGCAGACAAAAATGTCCTCACTAGTTCCTGCGGCCCATCCGTCATTTGAATAATTACTTTTCTTAACCTTTTCTTACACAATCGAGTGTAAGTTTATCAAGTTATGTCATCACAAGAAATGCTGGACGTTTTTGTCCAAGAACATTACCAGATGGCAAAAATGTAGACTGGTCTAAATTCAAAGGTGTTGCAGGTGACAATTTCAAGTGACTGAAATATTACATTCTTGTATTTCTATAAAGAAATCATTGTGAGAAATGATGAAATTGCTTGTCACAATCAGTTTCTTCATTTCCCATGATGCTTTCCAAAGCTGTTATCTCATGTGCATCAAAAGGTGTCACTGTGTGCTAATGGGTTAAATTGACAGTGTGATAAACTGAGTCTTCCTTATAGTCTATTAGTTCTATTAATCTGTCATTTAAATAATTACTCTATCAAACATTTTCTTATATAATAATTACATTAACAAGATTGTCAGCACAAGAAATAAAGGACATTTTGTACACAACTGACATGCATTACGCTAAATACTACCCAGTTCCTGTAACCTGTCATTGGAATAATTACTGTACTTACCATTTCATCGTTTTTCAACAAAAACCTCGTAACTGCAGCTTGTTTTAAGCTGCAGTTACAAGGTTAATGTTGAAAAACAGTGATTTTCGTACCATGCTCTTACACCATAAAATAACAAATTCATCTAGCGATTCCATGACAAGATTTTTTTGCAAGACATTTCTCCAAGGAAATGCTGGTCATTAATTTTGTCTGGTAAAATGGTAGGATTAACTTGTCATTATGACAGATAGGGTCGGACATTCAGAGTTACAGAAAACATGGGATAATGGATTTCAGAAATATTTTTTCATTGTTCAACAAATCCTACATTGTAGGTACTCATTAGAATCACTTCTTAGATATGATTCTGTGAGGTACACATAATAAAGGATTTGGTTTAGAATAACCAATCTAAAATGCAATACCTTGTTATCTGTAAAAAGTTGTTCTGTGACATTATGATAAGTGATGGATGGCAGTTCCAAGATAATTAGCATTTTATTCTCTTCTCTCTAGGTTTTACAGGCAGTTTTTTCATAGTACTTAACATTGACATACCAAAGACATTATATTAATAGAAAGAGTTGTCCCTCGTTCTTGTAGTCAAGGTCTTATAGAGTTGTGTTAACAAGATATAAGCATGTACATTCGAATGGACAGACAGACAAATCAGATCATACAAATGTACAACTACCTTGTGTTAAAATGGTGTTTAAAAAAGAGACAGAAATACTCAGAAAAGCACATAACACTAGCTACTGTCAAAAGGAGTCCTTTAGAGTAAATTAAATCTACAAACTGCATATTGTTGGTTTATTGTCACATATCTGAGAGATGAAATATGCCCAGAACTACAGATATGTGGGAGGGAGGGATTTTCAAAATGCAATATTTCATTTATTGTTTACAAAACCATATGTGGTGGGTACTAATTAGAATCCTCTCATTGAGAAGATTCTAATGAGTACCCACAACATAGGGTTTGGATTTTAAATAACAAATTCAGAATGTTTCCACACTCTCTTTTCTGTTGCTCTGACGCCAACACCACAAATAGAGTTTTAGAAAAGAAACTGACAGAATTAGAAATGTTTACAATTTCTACTGAAATTGAGATTCTAATGAAGATATATGAAAAAGAATCATGTGGTTCTCTTACCAAAAGGAGCAACTAATTATGTAATGGAATAAAATTTGAATTTTAGAATTGACAGAAATTTTCTGATTCATTTAAGACTAAAATTTGGTGTATTATATTGCAGTCCATAATTATCAAACTGTTACATGGAAATACATTACCCCTGCGAAAAAAAACTCAAAAACACATTTCTAGTACTAGATCTGTTCTGGAACGTTCTAGAACATTAAATGGCACTTCTAGAACTGTTCTAGAACAGTTATAGAAGTGCCATTTAATGTTCTAGAACAGTTCTTGAACTTAAATCAACTTTTCGCAGGGGTAGACAACAGGTAACCCAGATTAGATAACCATTTCTCAAAACTAAATATTATAAATACAGGCGACACTCGTTATGTCGACATCGTACGAGTCAAATTTCTGCTTAAGTTGAAGTGAAAGTCTATTCCCGTCCTCATCAATAGATATATAAAAAATCCAATGAAACAATTTCTTGATAAGAATAGCCATTGAAATATAGTAGGAAAAGGAAAGAAATTGCTCATGTCGAGCAATATCTTTCCTTTTCCTACTTTATTTCAATTATGAACGAGATTGATGAGTAGCAAAAGTAGTCAAATATCATTTTGATTAAAAACATATAACAAGAGTGCCATGGTCACAATATACGCCGCCACTTATAAAACTTGAGACAAAAAAATGACATTGACAAGGATTTATAAATATTCACACAAAAACCTGTAAAAAGTTGTGTTCACAAAAAGGGTTTTATAAATATCCAGTCAAAAACCTGGAAGGAATTGCGTTCATGAGGCTGAAATATCATTAAGCCCCAGAGACTAAGGTTGAAGGGGGCATAACTCTGGCAAAAATCAATGTACCATAAAATCCTTAATTCATGCACATCTACCAATTAAGGTAATAACATCCACCAAGTTTCATTAGGATTCAGTCAGAATCTTAGAAGAAGTTGTGTTGTCAAGGCTGCAATTTCAATCAGCCCCAGAGACTAAGTTTTAAGGGGGCATAACTCTGGAAAAAGTCAATGAACCATAAAATTCTTCCTACATGCACATCTACTAATTGAGGTGATAACATTGACCAATTGTCATTAATATCCAGCCATAAACTTAGGAGGAGTTGCGTTGACAAGGCTGCAATTTCAATAAGCCCCAGAGACTAAGTTTTAAGGGGGCATAACTCTGGAAAAAGTCAATGAACCATAAAATCCTTCCTACATGCACATCTACTAATTGAGGTGATAACATTGACCAATTGTCATTACTATCCAGCCATAAACTTAGGAGGAGTTGCGTTGACAAGGCTGCAATTTCAATAAGCCCCAGAGACTAAGTTTTAAGGGGGCATAACTCTGGAAAAAGTCAATGAACCATAAAATTCTTCCTACATGCACATCTACTAATTGAGGTGATAACATTGACCAATTGTCATTAATATCCAGCCATAAACTTAGGAGGAGTTGCGTTGACAAGGCTGCAATTTCAATAAGCCCCAGAGACTAAGTTTTAAAGGGGCATAACTCTGGCAAAAATCAATGAACCATAAAATCCTTCCTTCATGCACATCTACCAATTGAGGTAATAACATTGACCAAGTTTCATTAAGATCCAGCTAGAAACTTAGGAGGAGTTGCGTTGACAAGGCTGCAACTTCAATAAGCCCCAGAGACTAAGTTTTTAAGGGGCATAACTCAGGCAAAAATCAACGAACCATAAAATCCTTCCTTCATGCACATCTACCAATTGAGGTGATAACATTGACCAAGTTTCAAGAAGATCCAGCCAGAAACTTAGGAGGAGTTGCGTTGACAAGAAAAGTGGACGTACGGACGGACGTACGGATGGACGGACGGATGGATGGACGGACGGATGGACGGACAGACGGAGAAGATGACGCCAATATAAGTCCGCCTCCGGCGGCGTATAAAAAATGGATTAGTCGAACTCCGGTTATGTCGAGATATTTTGACGGCCCACCTGACTTCGACACAACGAGTGTCGACTGTAAGTTAATACTGGTCCTGTCTAATATTGTCTGGGAATGAATTCTAGGTTATAGGGCAAAGCATACAAAGTAACACTAGAAGGCCCTGAGGAGCCTATATCACTCCACAGAATTGAATTTCACATAACATTCAATCAAAGTCTTTGCTAGAGTTCAATACATGTGGTTCTTTGAGAAGAAACAAAGTAAAAACAACAATGTGATCAAATTTTTGACATTCAAAGACAGAACTCGGCGGTTTCTGGTTTAATCAAAGTTCTGTCACAAAATCTGAGAGAGGATCACACAAGGATCGTTCCAGTAAAATTTGGTTGAATTGCATCCAGTAGTTTTCAAAGAAAAAGTAAGTTTTCATAGCAAACTTTATAAACGGACACATCGCCATGATGATAGCCTGCTGGCCTGATAGCCGGTGGAGCAAGAAACCAAAACAAATTCTATATAACATTTCCAAAGGATTAAAGTGCTATTGGTGAAGCATGCAAAGCAACAAAAATAAAAACAAAACCATATTAGTTGGCCTTTCCCAAGGGTTAAACACATGGAAGGGAAAAACAACAACATCATGCATAACTGTGTACTACTCACCACATTTCACGGGATGCATAACTAAAGTGTAATACATAACACAAAATATGTCAGGTCAAATACACACATGCCGGGTGTACATAGCTTTATGCAAAACATATAAGGGTCAAATTCAACAAATCACATATGCACTTAACATGCCGTAATGCAACACAACTAATGGCTTCAGTGCAGAAACAAAATATGTGTGGTCAAACATACATAAAGTACACCAAAATTAACATGGACCAACTGTATTTTTTGTCAACAAATTCCTTTAGTTTACTGTGTCTAAAGAAAACACTGTTCAAGTTATTAAATTTTGATAAGAATTTGAATTTTATGAATGGATTTATACTTGCCTGACTGAAATATACATAAGGATTTTATTCCCGTTTAACATCAACAATCCGCTAATAGAAACCATAAGTTTCTAGTCTAAGTGACTGCTCGTCTAAGTCACGTGATTTAAATACCTCCTTTAAATACCGCATGTAAACCCCAAAAGTCAGTTTTATTTTCGGCACATACAAAACCGAAAATACCAAACAGGGGAGGAGGGTGGTAGTCAGTCAGGCAAGTATAAATCCATTCATAAAATTCAAATTCTTATCAAAATTTAATAATTTTATTTCATGATTTATACTTGCCTGACTGAAATATACATAAGGATAGATTACAAAGCAGTACTCACCTTATGGTTGTGGTTGTATTTTCGGTGTATAACTGTTTCACCAATACAAGTTTCTATATACACAATCATTCTATATACACAATCAAGTAATAGGATGTCTTCCTTCTCGTGTGAATTCACAAATTGTTCAAACTTAACTAACATGTAGATAAAGTACATTTCTTCTGTACCCATTATCTTCAACTCAAGACTTTCTGTCGAAATCCGTCGGAAATAAGCTGTGTAATGTATATAACTTGGAACTACCTGTTCCCACTGACAACATCTATATTACAACAGACTTCTTGTCTTTATATCTGTAAATATACACATTAAACATTGTGAAGAACTTGAGCCTCTTTGTCTACATTTCTGTAGTAGAACTTCATAAAGGTACTCTTTCTTGACCAGTCTGCAGCCTCAAGTACTGATTCCATAGAGGCCCCATTGAAAAGAGCCCAAGAAGGTCCTAATGACCTAGTTGAGTGTGCTCTTACTTGCTTATCTTTGTCATCATAAGCTAATCTGACTACTTTAACAATCCAAGAACTAATAGTCTGTTTAGTGATTTTTTTGTGTGGTTTGTTTATGCTTAAGAATAAAGCTTTCTCTTCTGAATCTACAAGACGACGAAAAGGCTCCGTCTTTTTAAGATACCAGGTTATTGCTCTTTTTGGATCCAAAAGTTTGTTTTGTTTAAAACATGGAACAAAAATCTTTGAAGAAATATGATTAGGACGGTCTTGCTTACTTAAACCATGTCTGATGAATGTGATTCCTTCACTCTGCACCATGACTGAATCTTCTCCAAGTTTTAGTGCTTGTAGGTCTCCCGTTCTGCGGAAGGTCGTGATTGCTAAAAGAAAAGCAGTTTTGAAAGTTACATATTTCAATGAAGTTCTAGATATTGGTTCAAATGGATACTTTTGTATGGCTTTGAGAACAAGATGTAAATCCCATTCAGGGACTAACCTTGCAACTGGTGGCCTTTCATTAAAAACACCTTTCAATATCCTAATGATATGTGGATGTTGACCAACTGGTTTGTCACCCACAGGAGGTAATATTGCAGACAACATAGACCTATACCCTGATATTGTACGGTACTGAAGACCTTGATGAAAAAGTTCAGCCAAAAAATCTGCACACTGAACTATAGATGCTCTAAAGGGATCAATTTTCCGTTCAGAACACCAGCTATGGAATTTTCTGTATTTTGCATTGTAATCCTGCTGGGTTCCAGATCTCCAACTTGATTTGAGCAACTTTCTAGCCCTTTTTGAAAACCCTTCTGTTGACAGATATTTGTCGATAATAACCATGCCGCTAGTTGAAACACTTGTGGGTTTGGGTGGAATATTTGTGTCCGAGGTTGACACAGTAGATTCCCCCAAGCTGGTAACATAACAGTACTGGTTTCGCTATTGACAACTGAAGGAGATCTGGAAACCAATGGCGTCTGGGCCATAGAGGTGCAACTAGAATTATTGAGCAGTGAAATTGTTTCATGTGTTGAAGTAACCTTGGAACGAGGCAAATCGGGGGAAAGGCGTACGCAAACATCCTGTCCCACGATATTGTCAACGCATCCAGGGCTAGAGCTTCTGGGTGGGGAATCCACGAACAGAATATCTGTGCTTGTTTGTTCAGATGAGATGCAAAAAGATCTATCATCGGAAAACCCCACCTCGTGAAAATCTGATGGACCACTGTCCTGTTCAGAGTCCATTCTGTGGGTTGAATCCGAATTCTTGACAATTGGTCTGGCAGTACATTTAACCTGCCCGCTATATGAGCAGCTTTCAACCAAATATTTTCCTTGATTGCTAATTGCCAAATTTCCCATGTTTGCATGCACAGATATGCTGATCGTGTTCCCCCCTGTTTGTTCAGATATTGGACAACTGTTGTATTGTCTGACCGTATCAATACTGCTTGATTTCGTAATAAGGGGAGAAAATGAAGAATTGCTTTGTGAACTGCTAACATTTCTAGACAGTTTATGTGCAGTGCTTTCTCTTCTGAAGACCAATTGCCCTGAGTTATTTTTTCCCCAATACAAGCGCCCCAAGCCATTTTGCTTGCATCCGTTTCCAAAGTGACCGTGGTCAATGGCTGTTGAAAAGGTTTGCCCTTTGAAATGTTGGCTGTAACTGACCACTATTTCAGGTGCTCTATTACATGTGACTGCAGTGGGATTTGATAACTCAGATCTCTGGAACTTGGTCTCCAGAAGTGAAGCAGATACAACTGAATGGGTCTCATGTGTTGTCTGGCGTACTGAAGAATTTCTACACAAGATGCCATTAGTCCTAACAGGTGCAAAAAATCTCTAGCAGATGCCCTCGTTTTTGACAGAAACAATTGGATTGCATTCTGAATCTTGTCCTGTCTTTCTTTCGTAGGGTATACCAACCCTACTTTCAGGTAGAAAAATCCCCCTATGTATGTGATTTGTTGCACTAGCACTAACTGGGATTTTTTCAAATTGATTACAAAACCTAGATCTAGCAACAGATTTATGATCCTCTCTCGATCTTGCAGAATGCCTATTTTCATTTGGTTCAGATTTAGCCAATCGTCTAAGTAGACTGCTAGTCTTAAACTTTGTTTCCTGAGAAAGGCTGCTACCACTGTTACACATTTTGTGAAGGTTCTGGGTGCCACTTTGGGACCAAAAGCCATCACACGGAACTGATAAGCTTGATTTTTCACATAAAACCTTAGGAATTTCCTGTGTTTTGGAAAAATTGGAAGATGAAGATAGGCATCTGCTAGATCTAGAGATATTGCAAAATCTCCCTTTTTTACAAGATTTAGAACTGATCGCATTGAGTCCATTTTGAAATGTTGTGTCCGGAGAAACTTGTTGAGGGGCTTCAAATTTATCACTGGTCGCAGACCTCCAGTTTTCTTTGGTACCAGGAAAAATGTGCTGTAGAAACCTTGTTCTAAATTCTGATCGACTTTTTCTATAGCCCGTTTTTCTAAAAGAACCTCTATTTCTTTGAGAAGAACGTCCATATTTTGTTCTGTCATTTTTGTTTCTTTTACACCATTGAAGGAGGGAAACTGGTTGAATTCCAGCTTGTACCCCTCCTGTATAAGAGAGAGAACCCATTGATCTTGGGTTATCTTTAGCCAATTTTGATGGAAAAATTGAAGTCTGCCCCCAACAGGTATCTCCGGTTTCGCAAGTAGAAAGTCACTTTGATTCAGTTTTGTTTTGAAAAGTACTACCTACCGTAGCTGATTTCGATGTATTATTTCTGGGGAAGCGTTGATAAGACCCTCTGTTTGAGGAAGATCTGTAGGGTTGTCTAGACGCTGAATACGACTGATTGGATGATTTGTAACTTTGCGTGGCGTCATCTGCAAATCTAGTTCGTTTCGTGTTGTTTGATCTGTCATAAGAAGAGTACGATCTGCGCCTCTTTCTATCCATCTCGGGCAAAAGATCCGATATTTGTTTGTTCATTTCAACCCGTTCTTTTAGTTTCTGTCCTAATCCTGAACCAAAAATACCGTCATGTGAAAGTGGTAGGTTCCAAATTTGATTACGCACATCTTTAGAGTCATTTAAGCCTGAGTCAACCATGGCTGCCTTTCTACGAATTAAATGGTGAATAGCCCCTGCTCGGCCAGCTTGGTCCAAAGATTTGGTGTTCATTGCGAAGATATCTCTTACACACTGAATTGCAGCATCAATATTAGTGTCTTTGTCAGTCAATAATTTCAATAAGTTCCCCAGAGCTTGCTGCATGTACAAATTTACAATAATGCCCATTCTGGATGCATGTTGCCCTTGAAAAGCAAGTTTCTCAATGTCACGTAAGGGAGTAGTGAACAATTGTTGCCCTTTCACTGTGGTTTTAGAACCAAACCGTTTCATCAGCATACTAGTGATTATAGAGTCCAGGCTTGGAACACACAAAACTTCTTCAGCTGACTCAGAAATAGGAAATGATGACCGATACGAATCCTTAAAAGCTGAAATTTTGTAGGGTTTTTCACATCTCCAAGAGTCCCTAAGTACATCAATCTGCGTCTCGTCCAAAAACAATCCCTGATGGTGATTTATCAGATTTAGTGGTGGCATCCTCACCAAACATCTCTTTCAACATGTCATGAGATTTAGATGAGTATTTCTGAAAACGTACATCATTTTCATTGTCAGAATCTCCTTGCAACAAAGAGTGACTACAAGAGTCTTCACTGTCCCCCAAAAGTTGTCTTTTCTCCTCCTGACCTGGCTGAATGGAGATTGTGTCATCATCTCGCCGAGCTAGTGACTCGGCAAAGTCACTCGGGAGGCTACTGTGTGGAATTCGAACCACGGTATCATTACTGGTCGTCCCAGTTACCGTGTTCGTCGTCTCCGGTATCTGCCTGGCCGAACCAGCAGTATCCGTCAAAATAGACAAAACAGTGTCTAATTTCGTTCCTAGTCCTGTAAAACGAACGTCCATATCGTTCACATATCTGCTCAAATTGTCGAAATCGGCCTGACTCGCCCTCGGAGTACGTTTACCTTTTTTCGAGCTGGACGCCGTTGTTTCGCTTCGAATGGAGGCAGTCTCTGCATATTCCTCGCCTCCGAAAAATCTGGTGGATTTCCTTGTTCCAATGACGCGTTAGCCATTATAACAATCGAGAAAACCAAAAATCTCGAAAGAGAAAGTTAAATCTCGCGTGCGGTCGCGTGTGTTGATGTTTTGAAGTCGCCGGAAATAAAACTGACTTTTGGGGTTTACATGCGGTATTTAAAGGAGGTATTTAAATCACGTGACTTAGACGAGCAGTCACTTAGACTAGAAACTTATGGTTTCTATTAGCGGATTGTTGATGTTAAACGGGAATAAAATCCTTATGTATATTTCAGTCAGGCAAGTATAAATCATGAAATAAAATTGGGTCATTTTATATGCAGATGTCCCACGTTAATATTGGCGCACCACACATATTATGAAAATGTGCTAAATACATATAATAAAAGACTTTGAGGGAGTAAATTTCAACAATGTTTCTTCTTCTTTAGATAAATTATCAAACATTTCTTTCCTGGTTATCATTTTCAATATTATTATTAGATCTATCAATATTTTATTGAAAAAAAAACAAAAAAAAACATTATATTATGCAAATCAAAAAACACTCAGACTATACATTTAGACAGGTTAAATCACAAGCAATGAGATAAGACTAAAATAATGGAGGCAATGAATAGTAAGTCAAACACATGACAAAGAACTCAAGATGCTATTTTCATAGAAAATTTTCCTCCTAAACTAAAAGATATTATCATTATCTGATTTACAGTCACTTATAAACTATTTTGATAGAGTGATAGGCTAATGAGGTAATGTGATTATAAAACAAATGAGAGAACACTCTAAAAATCTAAGAAACATAGTAAATAGATAAAACTTCTACAGTAAAATGAATACATAAGAAACATAAATGCTTTTTTATCAGCCATTTTTGACCAATCTGACTACATGTACAAAATGAGCCTCAATACTGCCTTAGTACAGTCTGATCAGTCTGATCAGTGTCCTTTATGTTCCCTTGTGATTGTAACAAATAATGTATAAGCCATTAGTCAGCATCAAGGATCTAGATTACACATTGCATGTGCACTGGCTGATCTACATCCATGATGCTCTAAAATGACATTTACCACTGGGCATTTTTTTCAAATTCCAGCTCTTATGTGCCTAAATGCGAAATACAAATTTGGAATGCATTTGAGTATATGTATGTTTATTCTTCTATACGAAGCATAGTAAAGACAGAACAACAACAGCAAAACAATATGTCACTTATCTATTGATGCAGTGACATACAGTAGTTACTATAATACATGCAATAAAAGTTTGACATGCAAACAACAGGCCACAGTATTGAAAGGGATAAAGAAACAATGATCTTTACATTATATTGAGCTTTTGACCTCTGCGTCTGCAATGTTATTGTAACAATGTAAACTTAAAATTCATACTAATATCATAATTATGTTTTAAAAATATCAAGCTCAGAACATACAGGAAAGTTCTAATTTAATATTTTGCAACTCTTAATAAAGGTCTGGTCACACACAACTCTGTATCCACATCTTGTCCAAAATGATGCTACATGGATGACCACTGTTGGGTATACCCTGGCAGTAATTATGCAATGATTGTGTAAGTGTAACTGGGTCTAAAAGCAAAGATTTTTGTGAACCAAGAAATAAAGAATGATTCGCTATATCAGGCACAATAAAATCTGTATAATTATTTGTATTTGTTTTTTGTTTTTTTTTTAAATATTGATACTTGTTTAATGTCACAAAAATTAAAGTGAAATGCAAAATGTAATGATAAATTTAACCATTTGAAACCAATGAATATAACATGTTTTAGAGTGACCAATGTGATTTATTGAGAGTTGCTGGTAAAGAAATTTTGACAAAGAGAAACAAATCTATCAGGTGAATGTGATTAGAAAATGGAGAAAGCTCATGCATAAATGCGAGAAAGATTGGGCAATAAATATATCAGTATTGAAGTCTTCTTAAATTATTACTAGACATTAAAGTCTTGAATGGTCCAAATTCAAAGATGTTGCACGCCCAAATTCAGTTTAGAGGCGCCACTGGGGTCTGAAATGGTCGAAAAATTCATGTCATCAGATTCGCTTCCCATATTGATATCTGAAAACAAGTATATCTGACGTTACATATCTCGATGTTTTTGGATGCAAAATGATCTTTCCATCGGAATTGTTGAGCATCAAAAATGGGTAGTTTCAATCATGTTTTTAAGAATATCGGGTATCTTTTAAGTTAGAATATGAATTTCATTAGAGGGAAAGACAAACTGCTTCAAGTTGTTAATCAATGCCAATAATCTAGTTAACGATGTGCCGTATAGATTTTAGCTTCTGACTTGTCCCTCTTTACAGAATTTTAAACTGAAACAAATTAAATTTCCGTTACCAACTTGAAATTTCCCTTGTATGTATACTTATGTCTTTTGTTCTGTCCTTCACACTTGTGGATAGAATAAGTATCATCTTTTGTGATAATATGAGGTTATTTAACATGTCTTTGTACAATACTGAATTCTATTGGATGAATACTTTGCAGAACGAGGCTATATTTGGACGAGCCGATAGGCGAGTCTAAATATAGACTTGTTCTGCAAAGTATGAATCCAATAGAATTCGGTATTGTACAAAGACATGTTAAATGACCTCTTTATTTCACATCATTTTTTTTTCAAACAAAACATGACAAAGATTAATTTTGTATAAAAATTAAGATCTAGATCTAATTACTTTTAAATAGAATTCTAACGTGAAATAAAAAAGGAAGAAAAACAACATAGGCCTATGTCATGAAAAAAAAATGTAGGCTACATGTACATTTCTAACACTGTAAATATACATGGCATATGACATTTAATCTATTTTTATCGATTTATGTTTGTCTCAAAAGATTGAATAGACCGATAGTGTGAAATGTACATGAAATTTGTCATATAAACTATCATGCCATGCGTAAATCAACAATGAAAACATTGACAGAAAAGGAGAAATTGCTGATAAACGGCAAATCTCCTTTTCTCCTAGAACTTTTTTGTCAAGCCTTATAATGGATATCAAATCCAGGTCTTGTTTGGGAAAGGGTTAAGTGTGATTTGTATCATTGCTGCAAATTAAATGCGCTACAATTCATAAATGTTTTGAAATGAAAATCTCTTTCGTGTTTTTAAAATCATTTTCTCCTTTTGCCTTAATGTATTCCCAATGTTTTTTTTTTTTTTTTTTTTTTTTCAATCACAGAATCAAAGTTATGTCTTGTTTAGGACAGTGAATTCAAAATATCATGTTGAAACAAACATTCAACTCTAATGCACAATTTTACTTTTGCAGACGAGATCTCTACTAAGGGAGATTACTCTTCGATGCGAAAATGGATATTTTGTACGACAGCCTCGATTTGGGAAAAATCCATATTTGTACGGTTCAATCGATATTTGTAGGGTTCAAATGAGTGCAATGCATATTTGGACAGTTCAACCGGTGCATCGTACAAATATCGATTTTGCCGCTTTGGAGTATCGAGAATCCCGTGCGTTCACGCAATTATCTCGTGCGTACAATACGGCTCTAGGTATTGTATACACACGTGGTACGAATGGGACGATTTCATTGGTTTACTAATGTAGGGTGTGAAATAAAAGAGAAGTATCAATGCGTGAGAATCTCGAACTATATTGAACTTGTAATATGCAATGAAATATTTTAGTTGCATTAACTGTAAAATACAACCGCACGTTTTCTGTAACAACGAGCACATTATTATGAGAAAACAATATCAAAGACGACTTACAAACATAGCAACTTCAAATTGGTAAAATCCGGTACCGAGTATTTACGCTTTTGCCACGTTTTGAAACATGTACAGCTGCATTTACCTTACTAAATTTCCGTTACCTATTGGTAATGGAAAATTTACTCATTGAAAACATACTTTTCATGATGAGCTCTCGCAAATTTATCTGGAATACACCAAAATTCGTAGGATATCTGTATTTTACAGATATTTGTCAGTTGTAGAGGTAAGTGCATAGTGATAAACATTGCCGAAATACCATGTGAAAATGCAAATACCTTTCCTACTTTAAATATGAAACATGTCTTCCAAACACGAACACTGAACTGTGTTTACAGTATTATGTAGTTAGTTCAATGATATGATCATCATACACTACGTTATAGATTATTAACACCAAATTGCGCACCTGTTTTCCATTAAACTTGATTTTGGTATCGGAAATTTCAACTAGAAAGACCTGAAGGTCTTGAGTCGCTCCACAGGCCTGAATTTCTTTTAATATTAAATCCAAGTTTTGACTAGAATTTTGAATACTTGTGGTTCTTACAGCAAATACAAAGTCAAAAGCAGCAATCATGTGGTCAATGCAAAAAGAAAGTAAATGATTGACTAATATTTTAGGGATGTTAGAGCGATAATAAAATAATTGAAAACTGTGATTTTGCCAAATTCAAGGACACATAATTCAGTATGTATATTTAAAATCAAATCGAAAATTAAACACATGCAAGATCTTATGGTCACTATCATTCTGTTCAAATTTTGTCTATATTAGTCAATATTTGTGGGCTTCAAGAGTGGAAAAAGTGTCGAAAACTGAAATTTTGTCAAATTCAAGGGCACATAACTCAGATTGTAACAGTGTGATCATGTTGAAAATTACACATAAGCAAGATCTTGTTGTCAACAAAATTCTTTCCAAGTATCATCTTGATTGGTTAACATTTGTGGTTGTTAGAGTGAAAACAAAGTCGAAAATGGCAATTTTGTCAAATTCAAGGGCACGTAACTCATGATGTAAGATTCTGACCAAGCTGAAAATTAAACCCAGGCAGCATATAATGCTTATATAAATTCTGTGCAAGTTCTGTCTTGATTGGTCAATATTTGTAGATTTTAGAGTAAAATTAAAGTCAAAACCAGCAAAATGGAGCCGAAAATGGCAATTTTTGGCAATTTCAAGGGCACATAACTCATGCTTTAAAATTCAGATCAAGCTGAAAATTTTACCAAGGTAAGATCTTATAGTCAGCATCATTCTATCAAAGTTTTGTTTTGTTTGGTCAATATTTGTAGTTGCTAGAGTGAAAAAAAAGTCAAAATAGAGCCGAAAATGGCAATTTTGTCAATTTCAAGGGCACATAACTCATGATGTAAAATTCATATCAAGCTGAAAACTTAACCAAAGCAAGATCTTATAGTCAGCATCATTCTGTCAAAGTTTTGTCTGGATTGTTCATTATTTGTAGATTTTAGAAGAAAACTAAAGTCAAAAACTGTTTTTTTTTTTTTACATTCAAGGGCAGATAACTCAGGTTATTCTGGTTCAATCCATATTCTTTGAAGGAATCTGAGAGAAGGTCACCCAAGGATCATTCCTGTGAAGTTTGGTTGAAATCCATCCAGTAGTTTTTGAGAAGAAGATTTTTAAAGAAAAAGTTTACGGACGCACAGACGGACGCACGACGGACACACCGCCATGACAATAGCCCGCTGGCCTGAAAGGCCAGTGGAGCTAAAAATGGTATCGGAAATTTGGTATCGGAAATTTCAAATTTATCACATTTTGTCCCGTGTTTTCTATCATATTGCAATTATGTACAAATACTTTAGCAGTATACCATTTCTCTGATAGCAATAACACTTTAATCTATAAATTATCAAACCATATTGCCAAAAGAGCACTTAGATTAGTATAACGGAAATTTCATGTTTTTACTTTTCGTGAGGGGTACCTCTCTATTGCAGCATTTAGCAATTTCATTTCGTAAAATATCAACCTGGTTTACGTCATTCTCAAAAGATAATTGTATGAATCAAAGTGCAAGGAAAATGACAACGAAATCTATCGGAAAAACTGTGTTTAAACCAAGTGTCAAATTAAGGTAACGGACATTTCTTCAATCTTTGGAACTTTGGCGACACTTACTTGACCTTAATTATTTTTGTTTTTATGACAGACAAATAACAAAAGAGGTACTTTTCAAAAACTAGGTTCATTTACGGATGTTTTCAAATGCATATACAGTGGATAAAATGTATCTATTTATGAGAAAGTACCACATTTATTTACACTACTGCGTCTGGCGACATAACGGAAATTTAAAAATACGACCTATTTTTTTGATATTTTGAAGAAACGAGTCTCTCGATTTTCTTGAAATGTTTAACAAAGTTGTAAAGTGATCTGTACTAATGTAAGGACTATCAAAATTCAATGCACTACGTTTCTTCAGTTAGATAAATACCGGCGACAGGGGTGGCGCCTCTAAACTGAATTTGTGCGTGCAGACAACAATTCACAGTGAATGAAATTTTAATTTTTTTGGTCTTTTTCCAAACTAGAAATCAATGTGGAATATGAAAGTATTGCTTGTCAAAAGCAATTTCTTCATTTTTCAATGTTTCCCTTTGCATTTATCTTTAGGGAATTTAAAAAGTGTAATTACCTGGAAATGGACACAAATAGTGGAAGGTAAATACCTTTGCATCTAAATATGATTTTTACAACACAAAACCTAGCCACTTTCAATACTGTTTGATACACAGAGAAAAGACACTAAAAACAATATCTTACATCATAATGTCTGAGTGTCTTCTGGAACTAAAATGTCAATAAAATATCAAAATATTGATGTTTTTCACTCTAATGTACCAATATGGTCATGTCTTTCTGTATCAATGTATGAATAATATTCTTAAAGTCACAAAAACAAATTCTAAGCGATTTCAAAACGGGTAATAAACTAATAGATGACTTTAAATAGGACAAATAGAAGCCATCATTTTTGTTTATATCTAAAATTATCAAACAGTAACTTTGTCAAAGATTGCCTATATGACTCATACTTTTTTATATATTTCTTGCAACTACCAGTATTTAAAGCCACTTGAAAAGGAGTTTCTAATATAGGTACCAAAATGTCTAAGTATTACCACAACAACTTCAATGATGATATGTAAACAAATTATGAAACCAAAAGGGTTCAATCAATTTTTTTAGCAGCAGAATAAACTTTGTTTCTTTTGAAAAAGAGGAAATAGTGGTATACATACTCACTTTGGATAAGATCTGCCTAACTGTGAGTATGGACTAAGACAGTTAGGGTCGTCTCCCCCTATAGAACTGTAACTACTGGCCCTGGACAACCCTCCAAATGATAGATGTGAGGTACTCAATGTGTTCAGACTGCCCTGACTCTGTAATATAAACATTTCAACGCATCAGATGTCTGCCAAACTATGAGCGTCTATCTGCCTAACTATTGGTGCTGGTCCAGGATCTTACAAATGGCAGATGTGAAGTACTCAATATGTTCAAAGCGTGTTTCAACACAAGTTACACCATCATATATGGTATTTCGTCGGTGCAAATGCAATAGCTTGTATGTTGATTTTTGCGATTTTCAAAGTAAAACCTATGTCCAGTTTAGCGATTCTTGCAAGTTTAGTGATATTTATACATATCCCTATTAATGACATATTTTATGTGAACAATATATCTGAATTTCCAGTAAAACCTGTCAGTTTTGGAAAAGTTATTTAATTTTTTTCTTTTCCTTGGTTTTGCATTAAAAGTGACAATTTCTTTTAAGAATAAGAACAGTATTTGCCTACAGGTGATTTACATTTAAAATCAATTCAACTCATATCAAGTGTGAAAACAACAACATCATCAAATTGTTCCTCAACATTAATGTATAAAGCATCTCTTTCAACCCGTCATACATCCTTATAAATGTATGTCACCTGAGATTTTTTAAAGATGTGTGATTTGTAAGTACCCTCAACCATTTGTAAGAGAGTCGTCATTTTTTGGAATATCCATTCTGCAACATGTTTGCATTCACCAAAGATGTACTTTGCAAATGTGTTGCATTGCATGCAAGGCATGACTATGCCTTAACTGTCCATGCAGACCGTTCACAGGAGCATGTGCGACTGGGTGTAAGAGAAGATTAAAACATAGTCACGTACCCTTCTATGTTCCCTGAGTTTAGCTGCCTCTGTTGGATTATTAAACCGGAAGACTTGATCACCACCAAGTATAACATAATCACCTGTAGAGATATTGCAAAGAATTAACCCTTTCCAAAACAGCAAAATTTTAGGGTGATCCATTTTAAAACTGCCACAAACGACAAAATGGACGTTACTAAAGATCGAATTTGTGTAAAACATGGAATAGAAAATATTGAGACAAAAGGAGAAACTGCTGGTTATCAGCAGTTTCTTCTTTTGTTTCAATGATTTCCCAAACCTTTTCTATTAGGGACGTCAAAACCAGGTCTTGTTTTGGAAAGGGTTAACTACAAAACACTTTGTGTATGTTAGGGTGTCATCTGTAACAATTGGCCACAGATGGCACCCAGAACTTGATGAGGGTATACTTTCATCAATTTCTATTGTCATGAATGATGCCCAAAGTTGCATGAAGTGTTTGGTATCTAATGATGGATGTAATGTCTTAAACACTAATTGAAAAAGAAATTGCCTTTAATCTCACTTACACCCTATCCAAACAGACATATTCTTTTATTTCAATAAAATATACCTTTGGAATTTGAGAATCTTTTCATCTTAAAATCATCTGAATGCTTATACTTTGAAATTATATTCAGTGGTAGATTCATAGGAGGTTTGGGGGGTTAAAACAAGCCCCACTCTGTTTCCTGATAATATCTGTTCATATAGAAATACAGTCAAAATTTTGTAAATAAAGTAACACCCATCCCCATTTGTATGCTCAAAGTCCCTCACAGAAGTCATGGATCCACGGCAGATATGTGTACTGCCTAATTATTTAACATTGACCAAACAAGACCTGGTTTTGACATCCTTAATACATAAGGTTTGGGAAAACATTGAGGCAAAAGAAGAAAGTGCTGATGATCAGCACTTTCTCCTTTTGCCTCAATATTTTCTGAATTATATTGTACACAAATCCTATCTAAATTAACACATATTTTGTCGTCTGCAACAGCTTTTGAATTGAACCAATAAAAAATGTTGTCGTTTGGGAAAGGGTTAACATTGACCAAAAATGTTGTGTAGCCTACCCTGAGATAATTTGGTGGGTTCTGTACATTCCTGATCCTGTACACTACACATAGATCCTGGGTTAGGATACAAGACCACTTCTCCATGTTGATGCTTTATTATACAGTGTTCTGTCAGAATGTTGGGGCCTATCAACACTGAAATGTCAACAACAATATTAATATGTAATTAAAGTAAATAATTAGTAATTAACACTGTGTTATATTCATCAAATATATGGAAACACTTATTCCCTATCATTATGTTTACATAATTGCTATTCATGAACTGGAAAACAGGTGATTATAGTAATTACTTGAACATTAAGAAAGATATTGGACTTACCAGTTCTTTTGTGTTTGTAATCTACTAAAGCATGTAAATCAGACTGATATTTTTTGTAAGAAAATAAAAGTAGAATCTAGCTACCTATATCTTGAGGGTTTTCTGCATTGTCTCTGCCAACATAGGTCTCCCCTTCCTGAAAATTATTAAGATGAAGTCTATAAAAATACTTCAAATAAGATGCTGTCAGTGCAAGTGACACAATGCTAGATGATGCTTTGAACATCATGAAATGACCACAATATAATATAATATTTTGTATCATAGTGAATTTTTCAAACCCTACCTTCAAATCATTTGTGTTCAAAAATATGTTAAATCAAACGAGAATCATTATCAGGTCATATCCCTGGAAGATCTGGTGTAATAGCTTACCTTTAATGAAAGATGACAACTCTTGTACTTAAAACAATCGTCCATACCAAAAAGGTAGGGGAACTGTGAAACTATCATTACACCCGTAGTCTATATAGCTGGCTTTTTTCTAACTTGCCAACTCTCTTGTTTCTAAATTACCAACCCTCAACTTACCTTTAAATGAAAGATGACAACCCCTGTACTTAATACATCATCATCCATACCAATAAGGTAGGGTAACTGTGAGTCTATCATTACTCCCATAGAGCTGGCTTGTTTATAACTTACCAACTCTCTTGTTTCTAACTTACCAACTCTCTTGTTTCTAACTTACCAACTCTCTTGATTATAACTTACCAACCCTCAACTTACCTTTAGATGAAAGATGACCACTCCTGTACTTAATACATCATCATCCATACCAATAAGGTAGGGTAACTGTGAATCTATCATTACACCCATAGAGCTGTCTTGTTTCTAACTTACCAACTCTCAACTTACCTTTAGATGAAAGATGACAACCCCTGTACTTAATACATCATCATCCATACCAATAATGTCATGTTCGCTCTTTTATCGGACGATACTAAGTGCTCTCGAAACTTTGGGACGAAAAGTCTTGCGAAATTTATCACGTGACCGCCTCTTTGCAGCGGACGCCATGTTTGTACGGCACGCTAGGAAATCAGCAGTAACATTTGATGGTTTCTCCCATCAACAGTGTATGTATTCAATGAAGAATAGTCTATGCACTGCACAAATATTGTTTATTCGTCCCTCAGGGCCTTTGAGCTACTTTGTCATTGTATCGATCCTTGTTTTTGCAATCGTAAACTCTGGGTTATCTCCCTTGTCATGCTGTTAAAAATAATTTGCTTCATTTGTAAGCCTGCAGAAGTGCTTGCCAACTTCTCTGGGTCGATTGTCTGATCTTACGTTATATTGCAAGCTCTCTGGTTGGACGATACATATGTCTCGGCCAAAAAGATAGGTTGTTATGTGATTTAGAGCATTTTCATAGAATTTTACTGGTTGGTGAAGCTCCATTTCTGCAGGCATTTAATTGACAAGATTCTAGACTGTTAAAATAATTATTGTCATTGTATAATAAGTACCTACAATGTCATCTAGAAATTGGCTCATGCACTTGTATGATGCCAGGGTATTCCATGTGAAATTACTAGCAAAGGTACATTTCAACAATAGAGAATTGTCTGTTGCACAGTTTAGATCCAGATCAGGTTGCACATTTATTGAACATTGGCTCATATTACTAGTAACACGTTTATTTGTCTTATGCCTATTATACATGGCAAATTAAGATGTTTTGGAGATTCTAATGTCATTTCGGCTCTCATTCACAATCTGGTAGCATAGACTGAGATCAGCCTGCACATTCATGCAGTCTGATCTTGATCTTTGCTTCCCTATAGAAATTTATGGTGTGTATCATTAGAATTTAGTATTGATACACAGTAAAGGTGTCGTTTCTGATTTGATTAGTAGAAAAGTATGTTAAAGTTCCCTTTTCCTGTCTTTGCAGTCGTTTACCACAAACTCGTGCAAAGTCACATACTGTACACTTGGTATTAAACTGGATGAAAGGATTTTTGAAATCATGGGTCTCTTCTTCATTTATCCTGAGGCATCACAGTAAACGAACTGAAGGGAGATGGACATACATCACGACGCAGGTAGTGATTTGCCTGACAATATATCTGTCACATCCAGCCATGGCAGTTTATCGAGGCTGGAGACTGCCAAGGTTGACTTGGCGTATGCTGAAAAAGAAATTGAACTCAAACAGAATAAAGCCATTCTTGACGAAAATGAGAAGATTCTCAAGGCGAAACTTGAAAGACAAAGGGCCGAAATCGAGAATAAATTAGTGTTGTTAGACAAACAAAAACAGGTCGAAATTTCGGAGCTCGAAGTAAAGATAGAACAGTCATCAGTGTGCAGTAGACCACGAACACCTGAACCCAACAAATATACCGAACGGTATCTTCCGACGCCATATCATGACAGGCCCATGCCGATATTAGATTTACAAATGGACGAAAAATTAAATGGTGATCAATCCTCAAATCCAGACAGGTCTATGCCTGTATTGAACTCACAAACAGATGAAAACAGGAATCGATCTCCAAAACCTGTGGTAAATAGGGACATAAATAACAACTTGTCGACAACACAAAATCCACAAGAGGATCTGGCAAATTTCCTTTTGAAAAAGGACCTTATGTTACATCGCTTCTCCGTATTTGACGATAGAGCAGAGAATTACCTATACTGGAAGACAAACTTTCAGGCTCTTATACAGGAACTTTCAGTATCTTCAAGAGAACAATACGATTTATTGATTAGATACCTTGGCCCGGAATCGAAGAGACATGCAATTCGTATTCAAGCTGCCAACGGACGAAACATCGAGAATGCGGTGAAAAGATTATGGGACAGATTAGATGAACGCTACGGTGCGCCAGAACTTATTGACGCGTCTCTTAGGAGTAGGTTGAGTTCATTTCCAAAAATCGATGCCAATTCTTTCGCGAAACTATACGATTTGTCAGACTTACTAACCGAGGTCCAAGCAGCATCGGAAGACCCACTGTACAGGGATTCTCTGTCATATTTGAATACAGCTGGAGGGGTGAACCCAATATTGACAAAATTACCTGGATTTCTGCAGGGAAAATGGACACAAAGAGCTACTGAATACAAGATGACCAACAATGTTTTGTACCCGCCTTTTTCTTTCTTTGTACAATTTGTTGTTGATAATTGCTCCATGTTAAATGACCCTAGTTTTCAATTTGGTGTTAGTAAGCCTCCAAGGGATGGCAATTTAAAGAATAGAAATGTCTTTAGTAAGAAAACGGGGGTAGAGAGCCAAAGTTCAGATACAGAGTCAAAAAGAAGTAATGGTTTTCAATGCTTTCTTCATGGCACAAATTCTCATAGCATGCAAACTTGTAGGGAATTCAAAAGGAAGTCTCTTGCAGAAAAGAAACAAATTTTGAGAGAAAATAAGCTTTGTTATAAATGTTGTTTCGCTGGTCATAGTTATAGAAACTGTCAAGAAATGATCAAATGTAGCATTTGTCAAAGTGAAAGCCATTGCACAGTTATGCATCCTCCAGTTATTGCTGATAATGGTGGGGAGATAAGAAATCAAGGTGGGGAGCAGGTAAATTCAAAATGTACCCAAATTTGCAACAATCCAAATTTTACAGGTAGATCTTGTTCGAAAACCATTCTGTGCCGTGTTTACCCAGAGGGAGAACAACATAGGTCAATAATTACGTATGCGGTCATAGACGACCAGAGTAATAGAACCTTGGCCAAGTCAAAGTTATTTGATGCCCTAAACTTGAGATCTGAATCTATCGAGTATTCCCTCTCTTCATGTGGAGGTACCATGACAGTTAGTGGTAAGCAAGGTTATAATTTAGTAGTAGAGGCCCTTAACTCGAGTTGCTCATATACCATACCCTCTGTCATAGAATGTGACGAGATACCTGATAATAGGGAAGAAATTCCAACCCCTGACATGGCCCATTTTCATGATCACTTGAGTGAATTATCCAGTCACTTACCTCCTTTAGACCCTAATGCTCAGATTTTACTCCTTATTGGGAGAGATATACCAGAGGTACACCATGTTGAACGCCAACTTATAGGACCACGGGGTACACCCTTTGGACAGAAATTGGGCCTTGGTTGGGTTATAGTGGGCAATGTTTGCTTAGGTAAGATTCATAGTGTCAAGGTTATGAAAACGCACTTGCATTCAGTGGGTAGGGGGTCTATTTTTGAGCCCTGTGAATTAGCTCTAAATGTAAAAACTCAGGATTATTTGGCCAGGGATATTTTTGGTCAGACAGCAAGTGATAATGTAAAAGGGCTCTCACAGGAGGACAGACAATTTCTCCAAGTCATGGACCGTTATTTTAGGATGGGACCTGATGGCAGATGGGTTGCCCCATTACCATTCAGAGAGAGTAGGTTTAACCTCCCAAACAATTTTGAACATGCTCAAAAACGTGCTCTCTCGCTAGATAAGAGCTTAAAAAGGGATGCAAATAAGTGGGAACATTTCAAAATTTTCATGGCAAATATTTTTCAAAATAGCCAGGCAGAGGTTGCTCCGCCTCTTGCAAAAGGTCAAGAGTGTTGGTACTTGCCCATCTTCGGGGTCTACCACCCCAAGAAACCAGATCGCATTAGAGCAGTTTTTGATTCCTCGTCTAAATATAAAGGAGTATCTCTAAATGATGTTCTCCTTCAAGGCCCAAACCTAACAAATAGCTTATTAGGTGTGCTTATTAGGTTCAGAGAATATCCCATTGCTATTGCGGCTGACATTCAACAAATGTTTTATTGTTTTAAGGTCGAGTCAAAGCATCTGGACTATCTTAGATTTCTCTGGTATCAAGACAATGACATAACCAAACCGTTAATCCAATATAGAATGAAGGTACATGTTTTTGGGAATAGCCCATCACCTTCTGTTGCCACATACGGTCTTAGGAAGGCTGTTGAAAATGCAGAGCAAAAGGTTAAGGCCTTTGTTAATAACAATTTCTATGTAGATGATGGCATGACATCTGTCAAGGGGCCAGATGATGCTATAAATCTGATAAGAAATACTCAGTCTGT
Source organism: Fragum sueziense (assembly GCA_963680895.1). Classification (NCBI taxonomy): domain Eukaryota; kingdom Metazoa; phylum Mollusca; class Bivalvia; order Cardiida; family Cardiidae; genus Fragum; species Fragum sueziense. The sequence goes on from OY804593.1 coordinate 66,892,758, forward strand.
ATTACAGCAAAATGGGCACATTAAGCTACACAAAATTGCCTCTAATTCTAAAGAGGTGATGAATGCCTTTCCGCAAGATGACCTGTCCAAGGACTTGAAAGAGATAGATTTATGGTCTGATCAGATCCTTCCAGTTCAACGTACTTTAGGGCTAATATGGGACTTGAATAAGGATATTTTCACTTTCGAAGTTTCGAATATTGTCAAACCATACACTCGCAGAGGAGTGTTGTCAACCATCAATAGTCTTTATGATCCGTTAGGTTTTATCGCGCCTATTGTTTTAAGAGGTAGGATAATTCAGAGACAGTTGACCGAGTCGTCTCTAGACTGGGACGCGCAATTGCCCGAAGAGTTTCTTAATATTTGGGAAAAATGGAGAGAATCTTTATCAGAGTTAGCACATGTTGAAATTTCCAGAGTTTGCATTCCAAAACTCTTTATTCAAAATAATACACTTGCAAAATCAGAAATTCACGTATTCTGTGATGCGTCACAATTAGCAATTGCTTCAGTAGCATATCTGAAGACAGTAGATAATGATGGGAAGTGTTTTGTAGGTTTCTTGATGGGTAAATCCAAAGTAGCCCCAAGTCATTGCACCACAATCCCTAGGCTGGAGCTATGTGCTGCAGTTCTTGCCTCAGAATTGTGTTACACTGTCACTAGTCAGTTGAGCATCAATGTAGATCAGGTGAAATTTTATACTGATAGCAAAGTAGTTTTAGGCTACCTCAATAATCGTAAGAGAAGATTTTACACATATGTAACAAACCGTGTAGAGAAAATCTTGAAATTTACAAGTGCCAACCAATGGAATTTTATTCCTACTGATCAGAACCCAGCAGATTCTGGTACGCGATTTGTGTCCGTACATAGCTCGCTCTTCGATCTTTGGCTTTCTGGACCTGGGTTTTTGCTGAGTCATCATAATGAAAGTGAGATATGTTCCTTTGATTTAGTAAATCCGGAAGATGACAAAGAGATCAGACCCATTGTGTCGACTCAGGCAACAAGCGTAAAGCAAATTGCATGTTTCGAGACAATAAGGTTTGCCAAATTTTCAGACTGGTCGAAGCTTGTATGCGCATTGGCAGCCCTAAAGAGAAAGGCAAGGTCAATTAGCAAGGATGGTTTAAGCATTGGGACAGATTCTAGGTTAGACAGTTTTAGACAGACTGAGTTATTCATTGTTAGACTGGTCCAAGAAGAGTCATACAAGCAAGAAATTTCTGTTTTAAAAGCAGGGGATAGTGTGTCTAAGCAAAGTGTCCTTAGGAAACTGGACCCATTCATAGATGAGAATGGCTTGTTACGTGTTGGAGGTCGTTTGAGAAAGGCCAAAATTAGTGCAAATGAAAAACACCCTATAATTTTACCAGGTAGAAGCCATATTGCCTCATTGATTATCAGACATTTTCACAGTAAGGTGTTTCATCAGGGTCGTCACATAACAGAAGGTGCAGTACGATCGGGGGGATATTGGTTAGTTGGTGGGAAGAGTGTGATATCTTCATTTATATACAAATGTGTAGGGTGTAAAAGACACCGGGGTCAGTTGTCGAGTCAAAAAATGGCAGACTTGCCTAGTGATAGATTGTTACCGGGACCTCCTTTTTCTTCTGTTGGTGTCGATGTTTTTGGACCATTCGAAGTAGTCACAAGAAAAACACGGGGAGGCCAAGCTAACTCCAAACGCTGGGGGGTTATTTTCACATGTTTAACAACTAGGGCAATTCATATAGAGATTATTGAGAGCATGAGCAGTTCTTCATTCATAAACGCACTCAGGCGTTTTATTGCTATTAGAGGAAAAGTGGACCTTTTTCGTTCTGACAGAGGCACCAACTTTGTGGGTGCCACTGACAAAATGAAAATAGATTCAATAAATATTGAAGACAAAGAAATCAATCAATTTCTTTTCAATCAAGGCTGTTCTTGGAAGTTTAATCCGCCACATGCTTCCCATATGGGTGGGGTATGGGAGCGTTTAATTGGGGTGATACGTAGGATTTTGGATGTCATGCTTTCTGAGATTTCTGGAAAAAACTTGACCCATGAGGTCTTGGTTACGTTCATGTGTGAAGTAATGGCTATTGTGAATGCTCGTCCATTGACATCAGTATCGACAGATCCTGACATGCCAATGGTCCTTTCACCATCTGTCTTGTTAAATCAAAAGGTAGAAGTTGATATGCCTGAAATAAATAGTGACCATAAGGATATGTATTTGGCACAATGGAAAAGAGTGAAATTGCTTGCAGATACATTTTGGAAGAGGTGGCAGCACGAGTTTTTGCAAACTCTTCAAAACAGACAAAAGTGGCAGGAAAATAAACCCAATTTGAAAATTGGGGATATTGTCCTGATGCATGAGAAAACATTGCATAGGAACCAATGGCCATTAGGACGGGTCATTAATGCATTTCCAGATGATGATACTAAGGTTAGAAAAGTAGAGGTCGAGGTCATTCGGAATGACAAATGCACAAGTTATGTTAGACCATGTACAGAGTTAGTACTCTTGTTAAGTGAAGATAATTGATCATTTTATGTGAATGTTTAATTTTCTCCCATACAAGGCCTGGTCTTGATGTCCTTATAATGAAGGACTTGGAAACATTGAGGCAGAGACAGAGAACTGTTAATCAGGATTTTCTCCTTTGCTTCAATAGTTTTGTGATACATTGCACACAAACTCAGTATCCATGGTGTATGTTTCTTATTCCACTTTCACAGAAGGTCACCCATAAAGTAAGTGTCTTGTTTGGGAGAGAGTTGAGACATAGATATGTACTGCATTGATAAAGTTTGTTTATATTGAACATTTTTCACTCAAATGTTTTAATGCCTTTGATTTAGTTTGATGAATGTTTTATTCATTATTAGTTAAGTGATATTATAAGGTAATAATATCAGGTGGGGAGTGTCATGTTCGCTCTTTTATCGGACGATACTAAGTGCTCTCGAAACTTTGGGACGAAAAGTCTTGCGAAATTTATCACGTGACCGCCTCTTTGCAGCGGACGCCATGTTTGTACGGCACGCTAGGAAATCAGCAGTAACATTTGATGGTTTCTCCCATCAACAGTGTATGTATTCAATGAAGAATAGTCTATGCACTGCACAAATATTGTTTATTCGTCCCTCAGGGCCTTTGAGCTACTTTGTCATTGTATCGATCCTTGTTTTTGCAATCGTAAACTCTGGGTTATCTCCCTTGTCATGCTGTTAAAAATAATTTGCTTCATTTGTAAGCCTGCAGAAGTGCTTGCCAACTTCTCTGGGTCGATTGTCTGATCTTACGTTATATTGCAAGCTCTCTGGTTGGACGATACATATGTCTCGGCCAAAAAGATAGGTTGTTATGTGATTTAGAGCATTTTCATAGAATTTTACTGGTTGGTGAAGCTCCATTTCTGCAGGCATTTAATTGACAAGATTCTAGACTGTTAAAATAATTATTGTCATTGTATAATAAGTACCTACAATGTCATCTAGAAATTGGCTCATGCACTTGTATGATGCCAGGGTATTCCATGTGAAATTACTAGCAAAGGTACATTTCAACAATAGAGAATTGTCTGTTGCACAGTTTAGATCCAGATCAGGTTGCACATTTATTGAACATTGGCTCATATTACTAGTAACAAGTTTATTTGTCTTATGCCTATTATACATGGCAAATTAAGATGTTTTGGAGATTCTAATGTCATTTCGGCTCTCATTCACAATCTGGTAGCATAGACTGAGATCAGCCTGCACATTCATGCAGTCTGATCTTGATCTTTGCTTCCCTATAGAAATTTATGGTGTGTATCATTAGAATTTAGTATTGATACACAGTAAAGGTGTCGTTTCTGATTTGATTAGTAGAAAAGTATGTTAAAGTTCCCTTTTCCTGTCTTTGCAGTCGTTTACCACAAACTCGTGCAAAGTCACATACTGTACACTTGGTATTAAACTGGATGAAAGGATTTTTGAAATCATGGGTCTCTTCTTCATTTATCCTGAGGCATCACAAATAAGGTAGGGTAACTGTGAGTCTATCATTACTCCCATAGAGCTGGCTTGTTTCTAACTTACTAACTCTCAACTTACCTTTAGATGAAAGATGACAACCCCTGTACTTAATACATCATCATCCATACCAATAAGGTAGGGTAACTGTGAGTCTATCATTACTCCCATAGAGCTGGCTTGTTTCTAACTTACCAACTCTCTTGTTTATAACTTACCAACTCTCAACTTACCTTTAGATGAAAGATGACTACCCCTGTACTTAATACATCATCATCCATACCAATAAGGTAGGGTAACTGTGAGTCTATCATTACTCCCATAGAGCTGGCTTGTTTCTAACTTACCAACCCTCAACTTACCTTTAGATGAAAGATGACAACTCCTGTACTTAATACATCATCATCCATACCAATAAGGTATGGTAACTGCAAATCTATCATTTCACCCATAGAGCTGGCTTGTTTCTAACTTACCAACTCTCAACTTACCTTTAAATGAAAGATGACAACTCCTGTACTTAATACATCATCATCCATACCAATAAGGTAGGGTAACTGTGAGTCTATCATTACTCCCATAGAGCTGGCTTGTTTCTAACTTACCAACCCTCAACTTACCTTTAGATGAAAGATGACAACTCCTGTACTTAATACATCATCATCCATACCAATAAGGTATGGTAACTGCAAATCTATCATTACACCCATAGAGCTGGCTTGTTTCTAACTTACCAACTCTCAACTTACCTTTAGATGAAAGATGACAACTCCTGTACTTAATACATCATCATCCATACCAATAAGGTATGGTAACTGCAAATCTATCATTACTCCCATAGAGCTGGCTTGTTTCTAACTTACCAACCCTCAACTTACCTTTAGATGAAAGATGACAACTCCTGTACTTAATACATCATCATCCATACCAATAAGGTAGGGTAACTGTGAGTCTATCATTACTCCCATAGAGCTGGCTTGTTTCTAACTTACTAACTCTCAACTTACCTTTAGATGAAAGATGACCACCCCTGTACTTAATACATCATCATCCATACCAATAAGGTAGGGTAACTGTGAGTCTATCATTACACCCATAGAGCTGGCTTGGTTATAACTTACCAACTCTAAACTTACCTTTAGATGAAAGATGACCACCCCTGTACTTAAAACATGATCATCCATACCAATAAGGTAGGGTAACTGTGAGTCTATCATTACACCCATAGAGCTGGCTTGTTTCTAACTTACCAACTCTCAACTTACCTTTAGATGAAAGATGACAACCCCCGTACTTAATACATCATCATCCATACCAATAAGGTAGGGTAACTGTGAGTCTATCATTACTCCCATAGAGCTGTCTTGTTTCTAACTTACTAACTCTCAACTTACCTTTAGATGAAAGATGACAACCCCTGTACTTAATACATCATCATCCATACCAATAAGGTAGGGTAACTGTGAATCTATCATTACTCCCATAGAGCTGGCTTGATTATAACTTACTAACTCTCAACTTACCAACCCTCAACTTACCTTTAGATGAAAGATGACAACCCCTGTACTTAATACATCATCATCCATACCAATAAGGTAGGGTAACTGTGAGTCTATCATTACTCCCATACAGCTGGCTTGTTTATCACATACCAACTCTCAACTTACCTTTAGATGAAAGATGACAACCCCTGTACTTAATACATCATCATCCATACCAATAAGGTAGGGTAACTGTGAGTCTATCATTACTCCCATAGAGCTGGCTTGTTTCTAACTTACCAACTCTCAAATTACCTTTAGATGAAAGATGACAACTCCTGTACTTAATACATCATCATCCATACCAATAAGGTAGGGTAACTGTGAGTCTATCATTACTCCCATAGAGCTGGCTTGTTTCTAACTTACCAACTCTCTTGTTTATAACTTACCAACTCTCAACTTACCTTTAGATGAAAGATGACTACCCCTGTACTTAATACATCATCATCCATACCAATAAGGTAGGGTAACTGTGAGTCTATCATTACTCCCATAGAGCTGGCTTGTTTCTAACTTACCAACCCTCAACTTACCTTTAGATGAAAGATGACAACTCCTGTACTTAATACATCATCATCCATACCAATAAGGTATGGTAACTGCAAATCTATCATTTCACCCATAGAGCTGGCTTGTTTCTAACTTACCAACTCTCAACTTACCTTTAAATGAAAGATGACAACTCCTGTACTTAATACATCATCATCCATACCAATAAGGTAGGGTAACTGTGAGTCTATCATTACTCCCATAGAGCTGGCTTGTTTCTAACTTACCAACCCTCAACTTACCTTTAGATGAAAGATGACAACTCCTGTACTTAATACATCATCATCCATACCAATAAGGTATGGTAACTGCAAATCTATCATTACACCCATAGAGCTGGCTTGTTTCTAACTTACCAACTCTCAACTTACCTTTAGATGAAAGATGACAACTCCTGTACTTAATACATCATCATCCATACCAATAAGGTATGGTAACTGCAAATCTATCATTACTCCCATAGAGCTGGCTTGTTTCTAACTTACCAACCCTCAACTTACCTTTAGATGAAAGATGACAACTCCTGTACTTAATACATCATCATCCATACCAATAAGGTAGGGTAACTGTGAGTCTATCATTACTCCCATAGAGCTGGCTTGTTTCTAACTTACTAACTCTCAACTTACCTTTAGATGAAAGATGACCACCCCTGTACTTAATACATCATCATCCATACCAATAAGGTAGGGTAACTGTGAGTCTATCATTACACCCATAGAGCTGGCTTGGTTATAACTTACCAACTCTAAACTTACCTTTAGATGAAAGATGACCACCCCTGTACTTAAAACATGATCATCCATACCAATAAGGTAGGGTAACTGTGAGTCTATCATTACACCCATAGAGCTGGCTTGTTTCTAACTTACCAACTCTCAACTTACCTTTAGATGAAAGATGACAACCCCCGTACTTAATACATCATCATCCATACCAATAAGGTAGGGTAACTGTGAGTCTATCATTACTCCCATAGAGCTGTCTTGTTTCTAACTTACTAACTCTCAACTTACCTTTAGATGAAAGATGACAACCCCTGTACTTAATACATCATCATCCATACCAATAAGGTAGGGTAACTGTGAATCTATCATTACTCCCATAGAGCTGGCTTGATTATAACTTACTAACTCTCAACTTACCAACCCTCAACTTACCTTTAGATGAAAGATGACAACCCCTGTACTTAATACATCATCATCCATACCAATAAGGTAGGGTAACTGTGAGTCTATCATTACTCCCATACAGCTGGCTTGTTTATCACATACCAACTCTCAACTTACCTTTAGATGAAAGATGACAACCCCTGTACTTAATACATCATCATCCATACCAATAAGGTAGGGTAACTGTGAGTCTATCATTACTCCCATAGAGCTGGCTTGTTTCTAACTTACCAACTCTCAAATTACCTTTAGATGAAAGATGACAACTCCTGTACTTAATACATCATCATCCATACCAATAAGGTAGGGTAACTGTGAATCTATCATTACTCCCATAGAGCTGGCTTGTTTCTAACTTACCAACTCACAACTTACCTTTAGATGAAAGATGACAACTCCTGTACTTAATACATCATCATCCATACCAATAAGGTAGGGTAACTGTGAATCTATCATTACTCCCATAGAGCTGGCTTGTTTCTAACTTACCAACTCACAACTTACCTTTAGATGAAAGATGACAACTCCTGTACTTAATACATCATCATCCATACCAATAAGGTAGGGTAACTGTGAATCTATCATTACTCCCATAGAGCTGGCTTGTTTATAACTTACTAACTCTCAACTTACCTTTAGATGAAAGATGACAACTCCTGTACTTAATACATCATCATCCATACCAATAAGGTAGGGTAACTGTGAATCTATCATTACTCCCATAGAGCTGGCTTGTTTCTAACTTACCAACTCACAACTTACCTTTAGATGAAAGATGACCACCCCTGTACTTAATACATCATCATCCATACCAATAAGGTAGGGTAACTGTGAATCTATCATTACACCCATAGAGCTGGCTTGATTGCGTAATCCTCGAATACTCAGATCAGATTCCTGGAAAATATATTTTCAAAATTCAATATTGTATGTTCTGCTTATGGCACTAATAAACCAGGCCTTCAAAAGCAAGTAACTGGAAAGTGATAACACTGTACAACAAAATCTTTACAAGGACAGTATGGCTGAAATGTTGTCCATCCAAATGATAGAGAAGAAGTTAAAACTGCATATTACCTGTATTCTCCTAAAATGCATAAAAAATATGACAGATGGACTTTGATCTATAAATCAATGCTTTGATCCAACATACATTGTGCTTAATTCCAAAGAATAGCATTAGTAGATTCTAAGAAATAGAAGTTGTATATAAATCTTCAACCTAAATGAAATAAGAATTCTGCCAAACAGCAGTTTTATCTATCTTAAATGCCTTTGAGAAGTTCTGGGACTTGGTATACAACTTTTAGTTTTTGAGAGGGAAGACACAACAATACTTCAAGAGATTGATATAGCTTCTCTAGACAAGCTGCAGTTACGAGGTTTTCGTTTAAAAGCAACAATATGTTACATACCTTCATGATATCATGTGTTGATGACCATTTACACATCCAGGACTCTGTCAACTGTTTAGCCTAGGTTAGTGATATATACCAGAATAATGAGTGATTACACAGTATCATAGCTATATGACATATGAATCATGAGTTTATACACAGACACCTAAATATCACAAGATGTGTTACGGTTATTTCTGAGGCAACATTATTATTCTGTCTTTTGTCTCTATTACTAGTAAAATTAAGCACAATAACACATCAAATGGTACATAGCAAAACTTGGGGGAAAACAGCTTTTTTCTTCAAAACGACAGGGTTACATGCATATAGATCTACTCGTAATTTAATTTACATGAATTTATATGTCACTTGTTTTGTGGAAATTTCAGTTGCACATCTTGTGATTTAGAGGTCCTATAAAAATCTAATGACCGCATGCATATATCAGTTACAATAAGCCAAAATCAAACTGTAACTTCTATTCGAAAAAGTGATAGCTTTCTTTTGGCCATTCATTTTAAGATAGATTATGAATTTATACTTAGAAAATACTTAGCAAAACTTCCTAGCCTAAATGACCAAAATACATCCAGCTATGAATGTCAGTTTAAGTATATAGAGGATAATCTTTTGTTTCTAACAACAGTGCCACTTGTAGAGTCACAATATATGCCACTTTTTACATTATGCTACATTTTCTGTGACACAGCATAATATGGCAAATTCCCCACAATATGTAGCCTAATGTAAAAGGTCAGGAGACCGTGAAAATTTCATTCAAATCTGTTCATGAATCTAGGAGCTAAGTTAACACAATTTGCATGTATATATATATGAATGATTCTTTGAGACAGATGGAGCCGATTAATGTAAGATCACCATCCATGGCATATAAAAGAGCTGCATAGAGTACATTATTTCATCTAATTTAGAATCAGCTAATAATCTCAAAAAAGTGTGTGAATGTAAATAATGTTACTATACTATATTTTTCTGGATACAGTGATTTTACACTATTTATGACAGTGATAAATTAAGAAAGTTTGTGCAAATATTCACTTACCATTTCTTCATTTTCGTGTAATTTTTCTGCGATGATGGAATCTTCTGAGTCTGGCAAGGACAGCAAATTACCTCCCTTAAATTAGAAGAGTATGGTCCATACAACCTTTACTTTTACACAGTAGATCTAGTTAAAAACTTAATTTGAGGATCTGTTTACATCTGATTATTATTAATCAGTGCTTTCCATCCAAAATCTTGTAACTATAGATTTAAACAAGCTGTACTTACAAGGTTTTTGAGGAAAAGTGACAACATGCACTTTCTTTGCTACCTCATACTCAAAATGTCATATAGTTTCATGCTGGAAACTTCAGTACACTTTAATGAGCGTAGACAGCAGAAAAGTCTGCAAAAAATCTACATTTTATATACAAAGTCATATAATGAAAGAATAATCAAAGTAAATTGAACATCCCATTTCTAGCAAGTATCACTGTGATAGGTTTGTCAGTATGTGAGTAACAAGAGTTGTCCGCGGACAACGTAGCTCGCCTATACGGGAGCTTGTCACAAAAACAGCATTTTTTTAAAAGTAGGTCAAACTCCAAGGTCAAGGTCACAAGGTCAAGGGTCATGGTCCGAAATGAAAGGTCTTGTCAAGATGTATCTATGTATGAAATATCAAGGCTGTATCTCAAATAGTGCCTGAGATATAGGCCAGGTTAAAGTTTTTCAAAAGTAGGTCAAACTCCAAGGTCAAGGTCATTAGGTCAAAGGTCATGGTCTCAAATGAAAGGTCTTGTCGAGATGTATCTATGTATGAAATATCAAGGCTGTATCTCTAATAGTGCCTGAGATATAGACCAGGTTAAAGTTTTTTCAAAAGTAGGTCAAACTCCCAGGTCAAGGTCACTAGGTCAAAGGTCATGGTCTCAAATGAAAGGTGTTGTCGAGATGTATCTATGTATGAAATATCAAGGCTGTATCTCTAATAGCGCCTGAGATATAGACCAGGTTAAAGTTTTTCAAGTGAAGACCGGACGGGACGCGACGCCGACGCTAGGGCTGTGACATTAGCTCCCCGGACATAAAGTCCCGGCTCGCTAAAAAAGGTTAGCCAAATGCAAGACCAATATTTAGAATTTTATGTTACATTTTCACAGCCTTTATTTTAAGTTACACTTATTCAACATTATTCTTTAATCAAGCTCGAGTATTTGATGATTTCTCTGGCAACAGTATTCCACTACAACATGAAATACACAAAAATTCCTCCTTATAATAATTTATGCAAAATAAACCTTTACCATCCACTATCTACTCTTTCAAACCAGAACCATCTACACATACAGGATTCGTTTTATACACTCAGCTGTGTAAATATGTTTCTAATCTTCAAAGATGCTCAAATTGACAAAATCAAATCAAATCATTTTTTTACAATTTTTGTTTACATTAACCAATTACTGCACAGTGACAACTTTTGACTCCCTCACAAGAAATGCTTAGAAAAACATTGTGGAAAATGAAGAAATTGCTTGTCACAAGCAATTTCTTCATTTCCCACAATGTTTTCCATCCAAAAAGATTTAAAAATTCCCATTCACTTGAAATTGTCGTCTGCAGAATCTTTCAATTTGGACCTTTCTAAAATGTTGTTGTTTGGTAATGGGTTAAAGCCTGTCACACGCAACTCTGCATCCACATCATGGCTTATATTATGTTGTGTGGGTAACCATTTTTGGATGTGCTCTAACAGCGATTAGGCTGTGGCTGTAAGTGTGTATGTGACCATGTATTTGATTCATTTTTGATGAAGTCATATGGTACCCTCTAACAATTCTTTCCCTATTTCTGTACAACATGCTTTTCAAAACTCACCAATCAAATAAAAAAATCACAGTTAACCCTTTTCCAAACAGCAAGATTTTAGCGTGGTCCAATTTGAAAGCTGCTGCAGACGACAAAGTAAATGGTCAAAAAAAGGCCAAAATGTTCATGTTAAAGCTAAGAAAATATTGAGGCAAAAGGAGAAACTGCTGGTTATCAGCAGTTTCTTCTTTTGTCCCAATGTTTTCCCAAACCTTCTCTATTATGGACGTCAAAACCAGATCTTGTTTGGGAAAGGGTTAAAATACTTGTAACATGCTTGATGAAATTGCACAACTGGTAATAAATCTGCAAATTCATAATCTGTTCCGTATTGAAGAACAAATAGCTTATTTCAGAAGATTGTTCATGTTTAAAATGGCATGAAATAACATGTGAATATAATAAATATATTGATGTTAAATACTTTTACTGATTACAGATGATATAACTTGTGATCCAACTTTTACAAAACATAATTCATAACATACATGCATGTCAAATGTGCATAATGAGGCAATCAGTAGTTAAAATGTGATGGTTGGGACAGAAATGTTAGTATGAAAAGGAGAAAAGCTGTAGTTTCTGACCTGGTGGAGCAAATCATAGCCATTTTAATATTTTTATCTGCTTTAACGTCTGCTTGCTGATTTTAAACATGAGTTTTAGCTGATGGTTCAAATTCCACAGAATAATATCTTCAAGGTTGTCAAAAAAATTATTCATAATTCTGTATAGCAAAAGAAAACAACAACACTAAATGAGGAACAGCATGCCCATTGCAGGGAAGTATTCAACTATCTCTGTCTATTCTAAGGCACTTCCCCCAAATTAGATTCATAGAATTTGGAACTGTTCGTGTGACGTCATTAACATTCGTTATGTATCAGAACCTATTCAGGCAACATCATAAACATTCGACAGTGGAATTTTTCACCACCGAATGTTTATGACGCTGCCCGAATAACTCTGATGTCGCGTGAATCAAATAAGGGGTAGCCTCACCTCAAAGAGCAGACATTATTGGCACAGATCAAACCTTTTATATGTGCAGACCAATCTTGGTTAACAATGTCTGCTTTAAGGTATGTTCTATTGCCTTGTGTTGTCTATTGTCTATGTTTGATTACATGCCATATACCAAGTCAGAAGTAACACAATGTATCTCAGTATAACAACCAAACTGTAATATTATAAATATGAAGATTTCTCCAGGATAATTTGCTTTGCAATAAAATCAAAGATGTGAAATCTGAATACTTCATTGTTGACAGCACCATGATGCAGCAGATCCAGGATTTCTTTTAAAGGGGTTTGACATACAAATAGGGGGATTAGTTTTACTCCAAGTTTACAATTTCTACTGAATTTCTGCATAAAAATGAAATAATTAGGCCAAAGAAGGGGTTTATTTTAACCCCCAAACCCTCTCTGGATCCGCCACTGCCATGGACAAGAAGTAATCAGAGTAGTAATCTAAGTTATATTTGGTTCAATTGGTTGTAATGCTGATGTTTTTCTCCTATGAAACAATAAACCATAACCACGGGTGGTAAACAGAGAAACTAGCTCCAAAAAGAGGTAGTTGCATAGAGCGAAAATTTGTAGGTCACGAACATATTTTCTAAGATTATTTCTTTTAAAGCGAGTTTTTGAGAAATCTGGCGATGCTGAAATATGAAGAAATGGTCGAAGTTTGTTGTGCACAAGAGTATACGGTATTAGTAGCTGGGTTTGAATACAATCGTTGAAAAACATTTCAAAATCGAAAGTAAAAAAGTTTTTACTTTCGATTTTGAAATGTTTTTCAACGATTATATTAATAATCTGCTTACTAACACCGTATATTCTCGTGCACAAAAAACTTCGACCATTTCTTCATATTACAGCATCGCCGGATTTTTCAAAAACTCATTGTAAAAGGAAAAAAATGTAGAAAAATGTGTTCGTGACCTACCTTTGTATACAGATTTTAGCTCTATGCAACTACCTCAGTAGAGGCCGGATGTCACGAGGAAACGAAATACCGTTGACTCTTTTTGGAGCTAGTTTCTCTGTTTACCACCCGTGATAACATTCTGAATAACAATAGCTTGGATATGTTATACAACTCTAGTGCCCTGGTATAATAGAGTACCTGTTTGTCATCGTCATGGAAACTCCGCAAATTGGGAACAAAATATATTATATCCCCAATTTGACTTGTAGGTGTAGAAGGCTGAAATTGTGAGCAGGCAAACTAAAACATGAATATGGGCATGCAAAACATAGAAGCATCCCAACAATCGGCTTGTTTTTTCTTTTCTTATATGCAAGTAAACTTTGTATAACCATGCAAAATATGTAAGCAGGGAGAGTACCATTCCTTAATTGAAGAGTTTTATACACATTGTAAGTAATGCTCTTTCAGGCTTATAGGCAAATAACTGCAGGTTATTCAGAACAAAGACACCTTTTGACGCACCTGAGAGTGTAAGGTTGGGAAACAAGAGTTGTCCGCGGACAACGTAGCTCGCCTATACGAGAGCTTGTCACAAAAACAGCAATTTTTTTAAAAGTAGGTCAAACTCCAAGGTCAAGGTCACGAGGTCAAAGGTCATGGTCTCAAATGAAAGGTCTTGTCGAGATGTATCTATGTATGAAATATCAAGGCTGTATCTCTAATAGTGCCTGAGATATAGGCAAGGTTAAAGTTTTTCAAAAGTAGGTCAAACTCCAAGGTCAAGGTCACCAGGTCAAAGGTCATGGTCCCAAATGAAAGGTCTTGTCGAGATATATCTATGTATGAAATATCAAGGCTGTATCTCTTATAGTGCCTGAGATATGGACCAGGTTAAAGTTTTTCAAGTGAAGACGGGACGGGACGCCGACGCCGACGCCGACACTAGGGCTGTGACATTAGCTCCCCGGACATAAAGTCCCGGCTCGCTAAAAATTTACCACCTTATCAAAAAGAATTTACATTCTAACATGTCTGATTAATTATGTTGTCTACAACATCTTTGAATCTGAACAAACTGTTTAGGATAAGGTTTAAAGTTTTGATGTATGAAGATAAAATCTTTATGATGAGACTTTATGGATGATTTTGTGCAGGAAAATAATGATATAAAGACAGGCAAACAATTAAGAGAGCAGCTCACACAGAAATAATAATGTCAAAAAGTTTTAACTTCATACTTTTTAAAGTAGTAACTTTCTTTCTCTTATATGAAACACGAGTAAAGCACAAAGGGTCATTGCATATAAAAGGTTGAAAAAGCTCACATAAAGTATGTGCAGCACTCAAAATTTAAAGGCATGCATGAACAGTATGTCAAGCACTGTAAATAAAATTGACCAAGGGAAACAACTACTCTTGTTGAATTTCTAAAATTAGACTATCTCCCTTATATTGGCCATCTATATCAGAAGCCATCTACAAGGCATTGAGCTGCTTAGAACAGTTTCAAAAATTCAGAAAAGATAAAAGTTTTTCAATCTCGTGGAGGCAAATTTCTTTAACCCTTTCCCAAACAAGACCCGGTTTTGACATCCCTGGTAGAAAAGGCTTATGAAAACATGGAGGCAAAAGAAGAAACTGCTGATAATCAGCAGTTTCTCCTTTTGTCTCAATATTTTCCATGCTATATCTTACACAAATCCAATGTTTTTCAATTTTTATTTTGTCGTCTGCAGCAGCTTTCAAATGAAAGCACCCGAGATTTCTGTGATTTGGGAAAGGGTTAAACATCAAAATGAGAGCATTTTCATCAAGTATAATTTGTTTTACTATAGGCCTATTTTTTCAAATCTTTTGTCATTGGTTACACTGAGTAAATAGTGCAGGTCACACAACAAGTTTTAACCCTTTCACTGCCAAATATTTTTTTCTGACGTGTTTCTCACTGCTGAATTAATTCGAAGAAATTTCCAAGAATCGATACCCTGTTCACAAAAACATGCATAACTTTTGACTCATTTGATGGATTCCTTTCAAATTTTCAGCACAAACATACAAATTAAGCACCTATATGTGACCAAAATTTAAAGGTAATTCATGAAATGACAATATTTTTTTCTTTTTTATGTTGTTGGTACTCATATATTTCGTCCCCATAAATTTGTCGACAAAAGTCGCCTATGGCAGGGACCCCCTATAGTCGACGAAAGTCGCCTATGGCAGTGAAAGGGTTAATACAGGTCCATCCAATTTGTGCTGTCTTTGAAATGGCCTATCTCATACATGATAAGAAAGACTCTACAAATTCTTTTAGACAGTCTTAGTATTTGTAGCTAAAATAGTGTTTTGAACTTTCTTGTCTTTAACCCATTACCAAACGACAAAATTTTGGAGTTGTCCAAATTCAAAGATGTTGCAGACCACAATTTCAAGTTGGGGAAATTTAAAGTCTTTTGGTCTTTTTTGGTAGAAAATATTGTGGGAAATGAAGAAATTGCTTGTCACAAGCAATTTCTTCATTTTCCACAATGTTTCCCAAAGCCATTATCTTGTAAGGAGTCAAAAGGAGTCATTGTGTGGTAATGGGTTAAAGTACACATACAATTTTACACCATAACCATTTTATCCTCACCTTTTTAGCATCAGCTAACATTTCCTGTAATCTCTCTATTTCTCTCCTAAGCTCTCTAATCAAAGCAACATTACTATCCTGCAATATGGTCAAAATACATTATAGTGATAGTGAGAATGTACATCTGGTATCCTCTATAGCCTTACCTTGAACTAGAACAGTTTATTAAGCTAAAGTCTTATTACAAAAATGTTGAACTTGCAGCCAATAAAATAAATGTTTCTTTCACACTTTCCTGAATAACACAATTTTACAACAAGATGTGTTTGTGAAACACAAATGCCCCCGAAATGGCCATTTTTCTAAAATGTTAAATTTTCGTGGAGTAAAGGTTTATTAAGGGTTAAGGTATGACCTTGAGGAAGGTCAAATTGCTTGGAACAGATAGATATCATTGAAAGGAAGTTGCATACCAAATTTGAGCTTTGTATGTCAAATACTTTTGGAGAAAAGGCAAAGGTTAAGTTTTCGGAGTAAAAGGTTAAGTTTTCGTAGAGTGAAGAGTTGATAAGGGTTAATGGATGACCTTGAGAAAGGTCAAATTGCATAGAACAGATAGATATCATTAAAAGGAAGTTGCATACCAAATTTGAGCTTTGTATGTCAAATACTTTTGGAGAAAAGGCAAAGGTTAAGTTTTCCGAGTAGAAGGTTAAGTTTTCGTAGAGTAAAGGGTTGATAAGGGTTAAGGGATGACCTTGAGGAAGGTCAAACTGCATGGAACAGATAGATATCATTGAAAGGAAGTTGCATACCAAATTTGAGCTTTGTATGTCAAATACTTTTGGAGAAAAGGCCAAGGTTAAGTTTTCGGACAGACGGACGGACAGACGGATAGACGGACAGACAGACAGACGGACGGACGGACGGACAGACAGACAGACAGACACGAGTAAAACAATATGCCCCCGATCTCTCGATACGGGGGCATAAAAATACAGTACAAAAATATTGAAGGAAATAGGAAAATGCTGACAATCATAATGTTCTAATTTTCTTTCGATATTTATGGTCACAGGTATTACTGTGACTCTATAATAAAACCATGAAAGTATTCTGAGTATTCCTAAAAAAAATTGGCTCTTTTTGACTCAAACTTGATTATAAATAAGTGACCCAGCAAAATGTTCTTGTCATTATTTACCTCATTGATTCTAGGTTTGTTGACAATGTTTTTGGCTCTCTGTGCATATCTCAGGGTACTTATACTCTCATTGTAGAATTGGCTGGCTGGGGTTATTGCTGGAAAAGGAAAGCAAGAACATACAATACCTGCAAGTATTGCAGAAAACAACATTGTAGTCAATCATTAGAAATATTTGTCTAATTCAATAAGCCAATTTTAATATTCAAAATTGGTCTAGTTCAAGAGTTTAAGGATTCTGTTTAAGCAAAAATATCATACAAATTTATTTCTCCACAATTCTAACAATTCAAATCGATTCCTCTAGTTTTGTCAAGTTCTGTTTCCTGGAAACTATAGCAGTAAACTTGCTATATGAAGGTCAAAGAAAATCTACCATTCAGATACATATCATAGCCCATTCTCAATCAAGGCCTAGGTTAGACATCGCTAATAGGAATCACTATGGAAAACATTGATAACCAGGGGTGGACTTGATTGAACTACTCCACTCTCAGTTCGGAGTGCTTTGAGCTGGGATTTCCAATCAAGTGTTTTGGAGTGGTTTTGGAGTACAATACAGATAATTATTGCATTTAATAATAATTTCCCTATCGCAAAATCGCAACGACCATGTCAAAGATGTTTGTTTAGTTTCTTCAGTAAATCTTATGTCTTTTGAGTTGTAATTTTGTCTTTCATATTCGTTAAATTGATTGATAGAACATTATACCAAACTATTACTATTTTTATCATCTATCAGAAACCATGTTGATGACGTCACACTCCAAAACGCCCCTGCTCGGTAGGTGGAGTGCTCCGAGTAGATCCGAGAGTGGATTTTCGGCACTTGATTGGGTTTTGGAGTGAAAAAGTTACTCCGAGTAAAACGGAGTGGCCCAATCAAGTCCACCCCAGCATTTTACCCTTTTCCCAAAATGTTTTCTGAACTATGTTGAAATTTATACACACATTCCTATTTCAATCAATATTGTCTTATGAAACAGCTTTGGAATCGAAAAAGACAATTTTTTGCCACTTGGAAAAGGATTACAGCTCCCTCTTCCATGAGACAACAGTTTCTAGACTTTCAAAAGCTTTAAACCTATTAATCTTCATCATATAGAATGTTTTTACTCACTAGCAATCATGATAGTTTTTGAGTTTCCACCTAGACTGTCCTTGAGTAGCCATGTCAGTACAGAATCTCTATAGGGTATAAATGGTAGCCGCTGTTTGTTTGGGCCAGATGGACTGTTAAAGGCTAGGCTCTCACCCCCACCACTAGAGTTAAAGTTCTGTAGAGATCCCATCTCATCTGAGTCCCAGGATAACAATGATCTCTCAGCTATAAATGCACAAAATATTATGATTATAAATGGTAGTCTTTGTTTGTTGGGGCCAGACGGACTGTTAGAGCTCAGGCTCTCACCCCCACCACTACTGTTGAAGTTCTGTAAAGATCCCATCTCATCTGAGTCCCAGGATAACAACGACCTCTCAGCTATAAATGAAAAGTGTACTTTGTACAACTTCAAGGTCAATACATGTACAGATTCTATACTGCAGTGAAATTACTCCAATGGTACATTGTTCTTTTGCAAAAACTGAAAAAAATAGATCTATATACTCTTTACAGTATAATCCTCGCAACAAAATCTGTAACATTTTTTATCAATTGATACTCGGTTTATATTTTGACAAAAAAATTCATAGAACTACATTCATTTGCTGAAAATATTAGCAAACTATGACACTACAAAAACTTTAGGACCAAATTGATAGATTGCAGTGGTAAAGGACAGTGACAAATGCATTACAAGGGTATTTAGCATTGAGTGGGCTGTTCACAATTACCATGCGATGTTGCCTCTAAAATTGATCGAGTGAATAGGATAATTGCTCCTCCAAATCTCATTGATCACAATTTGAAAAGCTCTTCCAACCAAGATATCTTGATCAATTCTTTATCAGGACTTGATCTATACCCCAGTATTATGTAAAAGATTGCACCCCTTACATTAAAAGTTTTATAGCTATGCATGATTGTGTGCACAGATAAAAAGAAATCATTCAGCAATAACAATTTCAACATGTAGGTATGTTCCAAAGGATAAATAAGCCAACAGAACTACTCTTTTGCAAAATTCTTTCAAATGGACTTAAGTTGAATATATATTAAGTGGGTAATAAGAGTTAATCATTTTGTTCAAGCATACTTTATACACATTGTTGCTAGAATTCAAACTCGCAAATAGCTCCTCCATTTATTTACATTTCATGTCTAAACTCAAACATATTTTGTTAGGTAACAATGACTTTTCATTTTCTAAAATTCTTCAAATTTCAAACCTTGAAATCATTTGCAATGTATGTAAGCACAATCTGATGGTAAAATTCTTTTTCTACAAACTAGGATTACTGGTTTAACAGCCAATCATTCTAGTCTTTTCAATGAAATTTCAGCTGAGGCCTTATCCCTATCCATTCTGAAATGATTTTCTTATGGAACTATGGAACTAAAGTTGACTTCTAGATTGTATTTAGTAAAGAGCTAAAAGGGTATATACTCATCAGAAAGGTTAAAGATCAGATTCGATAAGTGTAGATGTCATCCTAGCCCTCCAGATTGGATCAATTTAAAACTCATCACTATTTATCATGATTAAAGGTATATTGTAATGACATCTACTGATCGATGATCTTTCTAACCTACATAAGTTCTATATATTATGTGTGACCTTTCATATAAGTATGGGCGGATAGATATTTTCTATTATTGTATCATTTTTAGGTAACATAATCATGATTGATACAAAGATTATTTCATATTTTAGTTTTACTGTAAAGACGTTTGACCCATTCCAAAACAGAGATTTATTTTCACTACCCTAGCATATGGATTTAGAAGATACAATTAGGTACAATGTTTACGGAAAATAATATTAGCATTTAAAGCACTCTTTTCTAGAATTGCTATCATAATGATTTTACAAAGTCCATCACTAACAAGATAAACGCAATTTCGGAAATTTTTTTTGCAACAAGGTAAACATTTGCCACAGAAAGTGCTATCTTTTCTAACTTTTTACATGTCTGTTAGATTTAGATTGAATACATTTGGATTGATTATGACATCATACGAAAGGTTTTGATGTCACGTGAGTCTCATAATAGACTAGTCTACCTTAATCAAGGCCACATTAACCCATTACCACACAGTGACTCTTTTTGACTCCCTGCAAGAAAATGGCTTTGGAAAACATTGTGGCAAATGAAGAAATTGCTTGTGACAAGCAATTTCTTCATTTCCCACAATATTTTCCGTACATGAAGACCAAAAATATACTATTTCATTCGCTTGAAATTGTCGTCTGCATCATCTTTGAATTTGGATCGCCCTAAAATTCAGTCGTTTGGGAAAGGGTTAATGCAATTGAGGCAGTGCACTACCCTGTCAGATTTTATTATCTCAAAGTAACAAAGAATCTTTTTGCTCTCTCAGTATTGTTCACATAACTCTCCATTGCCGAGCTCTATTGATTAAACCATCAAATATGACCTCTGCAATTTTCGGTACGCCAACAGCCTATTTGGTCGTCATAATCTAATTATAGCACACCATTTGAATTATCGAATCAAAATCATTCAGTTTTATCTTGCATGATCATTACGTATACATTACGTCGCTTCTATTTTTGGCTGAAGCCGGTAACATTTGAATTATCGAATCAAAATCATTCAGTTTGATCTGGTTTGATTACGTATACATTACGTCGCTTCTATTTTTGGCTGAAGCCGGTAATTTGAAGCGTCCACCAATGAAAGTTTGTATCAGCTTTTTGAATTGTTTTGTTGTGTATCGCCAACGATTGGATACTGAAATCCCGCCAAGGCCCCGAGATTAGACGTGAAATGACCCCGCGAGAACAGAGCTCATTCTATCGAAATGGAATGTAGAGATAATGTGCTCTGTTCATAAGAGAGTATTTTTCACATATGACTTGTGTTTCATACTTAGTACACATTTTACTCACCTAGAGCTTTAATGATGTAACCCAGGGTAACCAAGGACCTGTTGATGTTAGCGCCCTCTGTCAGCCTCTTTCTGAAGTCTGGTTTTGAACTAGGATCAGCTCGCTCACTGTAATGATATAAAGGTTAGCACATTATCAGAAGACTTGTTATTTTAGACTTGTCCAAATTCAAGTTGTTGCAGACGACAATTTCAAGTGAATGAATGTTTTAATTTTTTTAGTCTTTTTGTGTAGAAAACATTGTGAGAAATGAAGGAATTACTTGTCACAAGCAATTTCTTCATTTTCGACAATGTTTTCCATAGGATTTATCTTGTAGGGTATCAAATAAAGGTATAATAATGTGAAAATGGGTATAAACTATAAATATTCAGGTTTCCAGTCTATAACTTTGAAGGCATATTTAACATTTAGCTGTTTGGGAAAGGGTTAACCTGATTTCATGTGATAAAAAGATAGGACAAACTGACATTCCATAGAAATCAATTTCTTCAAATAAATAGGATTCATATATTTAAATAGATTAATAAAATGTCACGCCCTTACAGAAGTAAAAAGGCCAGTTGAGAACAGAATAAATATTATGTAAGCAGCGTTGACAACTTGATTTACTCATTCAAATATAATAGATTTCTGTACAATCTATTTATCAAAAGAGTATATGGTATTTCTATCATTCAGTTATCCCATTTAAACATACTGGCGCGTTTTGATGCGCCATAAGGTAAATGCTTTGGAAAACATTAAGGAAAATGAAAACATTGCTAGACAAGCAATTTCTTTTTTTCTCTTAATGACAGACAAAAAATGTAAAATTTCAATCCCTTGATATATTTCAATCTGCAACCTCTTTGACTTTGAATGAGTCTCAGATTATTTTCTGTCTGACAATGGTTTAACCCTTTCCCAAACAAGACCTGGTTTTGACATCCCTAATAGAATAGGCTTGGGAAAACATTGAAACAAAAGAAGAAACTGCTGATAACCAGCAGTTTCTCCTTTTGTCTCAATATTTTCTATGCCATATTTTATACAAATTTTATCTTTAAGGGGGAATGCTCCAGTTTCCTAATTTTTTTCCCAAAAATAGAATTTATTTATATTTTGTATGTTGAAATTAAATGATATTACCAGTTGAAAAATGAAATAAAAATGGATGGTCAGCGATCTTGTTTGAATTTTATAGGCATTCGTGTCACATACCCCTACATCGAAAAAATGCACAATTTCTTGCACCTGTCCAAGGCCACTAAAATGCTAATAAGATGCTGTATATTCATCGTTTAGTCCCGAAAACGGATTTAAAGTAACGCCTCACATTAAATAAGAACAGAAAACCCAAAATATGGACTATTATGAACGCGAAAATGTATAAAACAACATACTCACATATTCGGTCAGCTCAATGAAGCTGGGGTGTTTTATGTCAAAATTTGCATATTTTTGGAGATATTTTAAGTTCTACATAATAGAATTTGATAAAACTCCCTCACTGTATTAAGCAACATGTCCTGGTAATAATTCAAAAAGAAAATGTATAGGTCATCGCACTTTTTAGTGAATTACAGCAATTTTTATCAGCTACACATGAATAAAATGACGCAAAACAGTGGTAATTGCATATACATTTACGACTGTCTTGCTCTAAATAATCGATTTCCATCATGAGGAAATCAGTTTCGCATAATAAATACACTTTTACTGTCAAAAATGGTAAATTGTATTGATGTGTAATATTATTGAAAATATAGTAGCGAAACATATTGGTACGAAGCATTTAATTTACTACAGTAATGACCAAGTGTTCCGAAAAACTGGAGCATTCCCCCTTAATAACATCTATTTTGTCATTTGAGGTAGTTTTTGAAGTGGATCACCCTAAAATTTTGTCGTATGGGAAAGGGTTAAGAGCTCCCTCCCTAAAATGGCTTCCTCTTCAATATCGATAAAGCCCCAAATATCATTTCTGATCTTTTAAATTTGTCTCCCAACAATAGGTGGGTAATCATAAACATAAGAGGGATGCATAGCAGCTAAAGGCTTGGAAAGGATGTTGTTTGTAGAACTTGTCAGAAAAATTACAGAATACATAGTTAGGTGCTGAGTTTAGCCAACGCAATACAACTGAAGTACAACACTTCAGAGGAGCAATAAACTGACTTCAATCAATCAACACTGATCAGGGGCCGGTTTCATCAAAACATTTAAGACTAACGACAAGTTTAGAGTAAGAAACGCGTAACGCCATTCTATCAAAACCTGGGTTATGCCATTGTTGCTTTAAGCGATTTTTAAGACATTGGTAAGTCAAAAACACGACTTAAATGTTTTGATGAAACAGGCCCCAGGATTACAGAAAATGTAAAAATCTTTGTAAGGAGTTTAGACCCAGATCAGATAGCACAATATGGGCAGGCTAACTTATATCATGCCTGCGAAAAGCTGAAACAGCTGACCTATCAGACCTTAAGGTTTTGTAGGGCTAAAGCAAATACAAATGAGCCAGGATCTGGAAAAATGGCCCTTATTATATAGCATTAACCCTTTCCAAAACAAGACCGGGTTTTGACGTCCCTGGTAGAAATGCCATGGGAAAACATTGAGACAAAAGAAGAAACTGCTGATAACCAGCAGTTTCTCCTTTTGTCTCAATATTTTCTTTGCCATATTTTACATAAATCCTATCTTAAATAACATCAATTTTGTCATTTGTGGCAGTTTTTGAAGTGAATCACCCGAAAAATTTATCATTCGGGAAAGGGTTAATCCTGGCCGTTTTGTGTAACCCACATGTAGTCTGATTAATATCTATGCTGGTCTCAAAGAGTCTCTTCAGATATTGTGGCAGCTGTTAGAGAACAGTATGGATCTTGATCAGACTGTGTATGTGCACAGGCTGATCTGGATCCATGTTGTATCAAATGCCATTAGGGCCTGTTTTCAGATCTCGACTCAAATGTAGCTTAATTTATAAGTTTTGACGACTATAATTAATTGGATTATGTTGAGGAAAGCCTATTATTTCATTCTAATTATTTAATCTGTTTACCTAATAACCTTTAAATCCTATTTCATGTATAATAAGTGAAATCTCTTTAAATGATTATATATCTAATGTCGCTTTTAAAAAAATTTTGCTGCAAGATTCATTCATCAATGTTTTACTAAGTTGTATTTAAGCCTCCAGCTGCTCATTGCATTGATAACCAGCATTTTCTTTTTTTGCCTAAATATTTTCTGCATTATGCTGTTAGGGAATCCAATCTTAATCAAAATCCATTTTGTTGTCAGTGTAGGACTTTTCAAAATGGATGGGCCTAAAATTTTGCCATTTGGATAAGGTTCAATTGATTCTTATACAAAACTGCTGCGGTCTCAATTTTGAAGGCAATGAAAATAGATGCAATTTTTGCATGATATAACATTTTGTGGCTTTTCTCCCAAAATGATGTAACTACAGCGTTTACAAGCTGCAATTACATTATCTTTAACTGAAACTGGTTATGTCCTCAAAGAGTGACAAAATGTCATAACTATGAATCAAATAAGGTAACCTTATGAGGGTTTGGTCGTGTAATGATATGTGATCTATAGCAGGGATTAACTAGCGACTATTGAAGTAGGATAATATTTCATAAATCTGCTTTAAAAGCCAATAAACAGATTATGAAATGCAGTTAATCCACCTCAAGTAGTTCAAATTCATGCATGGGCTGTATTACAGTCATAAAACTTCAAATGAATTAAAACAAAAACATGTAGGATCTATCAATTGCACATGTATCGTAACAATTTTGTGCAGTTATCAATACTTATTTTCAAAGATTTCAAACAATAGCTTAACTCAATACCAGATAGCAAAATTTTAAATTGGTCCATTTTCAAAGATGCTGAAGACAACAATTTCATGTAATTGAACTTTTCCACTTTTTGGTTTAACTAAACTTTAAGAAAAGGTTGTGGGAAATAAAGAAATTGCTTGTGACAAGCAATTTCTTCTTCTCCCACATCATTTTTCTAACTAAAGCAAGCAAAAATGTAGAATTTTATTCACAAGGATGTGTCTGGGACAACGTCGAATTTGGATGAGTCTAAATTTTTGCCGTCTGGTAATGGGTTATAATGAGAATTAAAATTTGAACCATTTGGGAAAGGGTTACATTGGGGTATTTTCCATAACAATTCATTCCAAAAGGTGTCACTGTCTTTGTTTGTCAAAATATAAATAGTTCAGATTTAATGGGATTGCTTCTTCAACCTAAATCCTTTCCAAAACTTCAAAGCTTAGAGTATTAAGTTTCCTAATTTCAAAGGAATTGCAGATGACAATATAATTGTCTATATAGGAAGAAACTGTGGTAAAATTTGGGGTAGAAACTGTTGAAAGAAAAGGACAAAATGCTAGTTTATCAGTATTGTCTTTCTTTTTCCTAAACATTTTCCTAGGCTTCATGTACATGAAATGTCAAACTACAATATTGTTGAGTAAACTGTTTTAAAATGCACTAGTAAGTAGTAGAAAATCTGATCAAAAATGTTGTTGGCTGACAGCCATCTGGCCATCTGGAAAATTGACCCTAACCCATACAAACACTCATGTGACCAACCTATGTTGATCATCGATTAACAGGCATCATCAGACAGCAAAATTTTAGACTTGTCCAATTTCGATGATAATTTCAAGTGAGTGAAATCTTACATTTTTTTCTCTTTTTGGGAAGAAAATATTGTGGGAAATGAAGAAATTGCTTGTCACAAGCAATTTCTTCATTTTCCACTATGTTTTCCAAAGCCTCTATCTTGTGGGCCTCAAAAAGTGTCCATGCGTAGATCTTTGATTAAGAAAACCGCTATGTAAACGCAGAAAGTGCTGTAAACCTTCATTTTCTCTATTTTCCTCAATGTTTTCTATGCTTGAAATTATAGTATTTCTGTCTGAGCATTATGTACAAACTAGTCTACTGAGATTTTGATCATGTCTGTGACAAGGTTAACAAGATGTGTTTGTGAAACACTAATGCCCAAAAAGGGCAATGTTCAGTTTTCGGACAGACAGACGGACACAATAAAGCAATGCCCCTGATCTTTCCATACACAGGCATCAAAATAGTCCATCATGATAAGGAATATCTAAGGAGAAGGAAGAACATTCACTGGATACATATCATTTTTTTTTCCTTCAACCACACCCTTGTTTTCCAACTGCATTTTTTCTTATACACCAGGGACTGTTCAGGTACAGGTTCACTAAAGGAACATGAAGGTACCGTAATTATTCTAATAAATGCCCGGGCGTTTATTAGAAAAGTGCTCGATAGAAAAGTTGGGGGTTGGCGTTTATTAGAGGTATTCTAATTTTGTAAGTCAAAATATGCAAATTAAATGTCAATTCATGGACTTTCAGCTAATCAAGTAAAAGTTTGCAAAGTTATGTTACAAGGACTGTAAAATACAACTTTAGGATGAAATTCCTTCATTGTAAACAGATTGGGGAACAGTAAATCCCCTCTTTCATTGCTTTTGGAAGTGATCTTTGTTTATGACTAACATTATTTTAATCCGAAATCAGGGGATGGGTGTTTATTAGAATCACCCTTTCCCACGTACTTGATTTGTGCTTGAAATAGGCATATTTTCATCTGAGATTTAGAGAGTGGGCGTTTATTAGAATATAGGCATTTATTAGAATAATTACGGTACTTTAATGTCATCCTTTTTCCTTTCAAAATACAACTTCAAATATCCCTTTTTAGATTTTATTCATTTGTAAATATTTGTAATCCTTGGTTTGAAATTCTTCACATTATTTACAAAGAGGATTACAACATAGTGCTATTGATATGATAGTTATATAAGGTACTATTATGTATAAAACACTATATTGTCGGGTACATTCTAAAATGTTGTAACTACAGCTTGGCTTAGCTGTAGTAATTTCACTTTTGTATGTAACTGATTTAATGTTATTTATCAAAGGCTATGTTGAAAAAATGTTCAAGCTGTAGTTACGATGTTTTCAAAGAGCCAATATTATGCATTCTCTAACACTTTGCATAATAACACAATTTTAGCGTCAGAGCCTTGTAATACGACAGAGTAAAAAGTCAGCAAAGTTAAGGAAATGGAAGATTTCACATTTTCCTGTTCAGGCAGACAGATAAATGGAAAGACAGTATGCCCTTGATCTTTCAATGTGTTGCATTCATATTTCAAATGCCATTACCTTCTCTTATCTAACTTTTTTGATTTAGATCTAGATCTACTACATGTACAAAATTTTAAGATATTTGTTTTATGTCTGCGCCCTGCATTTCCCCAGGTGTTATACAACTTAGAGTACCAAAAGTCGTGTTGACAAACTACTTGAAGCTATGTTGACATGGGTTATGTTTTAGGGAGGACATATCAATCAAATATACACATCAAAATGTGTGAATCTCACCATGTCTACAACATGAAGTAATCAAAATACTTTGAGCGTTTGATGATAAGTTTTACACTATACAATTTACAAAACCTTCAGAGAAAGTCTCCATCTTTTGCCATTAAAGTTAAACACTTAAACAAAACTTGCATAATTATGCGCACAGATTGGATGCTTTTAAAATTAGGCAAGTATGTCTTCTAAGCCATTTCCAAACAATGACTGATTAGGGATGTTAATGAAAAAGTAGCTAAAAGATAAGCTCAACTTTTGCCTTTTCTCTTCAAAAATTTCTATGCTTTAACCTCCAGGCTTTCTTGTAAGTA
Source organism: Fragum sueziense (assembly GCA_963680895.1). Lineage (NCBI taxonomy): Eukaryota > Metazoa > Mollusca > Bivalvia > Cardiida > Cardiidae > Fragum > Fragum sueziense. The sequence continues at coordinate 66,920,801 of OY804593.1, forward strand.
TCATCTATTTTGTCTTCTGCAACAACCATTTAAAGTCTAAGCAATCTAAAATCTTATCCTTTAGGAACTGCTTTAACCCTTTCCCTTGGAACCAAGACCTGGTTAAGACATCCTTGGTAGAAAGGGATTGTGGAAACATAAACCCATTACCAAACAACGCATTTTTAGTTTGATCCAAATTCAAAGATGTTGCAGACGACAATTTCAAAGGAATGAAATTTAAATTTTTGTTGTATTATGGGATAGAAAACACTGTGGGAAATGAAGAAATTGCTTGTGACAAGCAATTTCTTCATTTTCCACAATGTTTTTCAAAGCAATTATCTTGAGAAGAGTCAAAAAGAGTCAGTGTGTGGTAATGAGTTAAGGCAAAAGAAGAAAATGCCACAATCTTTTCTGAGCTACAATATACACAAATTCTATATGAATTTACACCATTTTGTACTTTGCTGTAGCTTTCAAATTGAAATTCAAATCTAGATTTTAAACTTTGATTCAAGCCTTTCCAAATTGTTTGGATAAAAGCACCACCCACCTTCCAGCCAAATCTACCAGGTTGATCTTGCTCACAATTTCTGATGGACGGTTTTGTTCAAGTCGAGCCTGGAAATACAAATAGAAATGTGACCCGTCACACTAAAAGGGACCTTATCGGATGTGTGAAAAATATCGACCCTAGTCAGTCTGCGCAGTCCGCGCAGCCAGACTAGGGCCGACACTTTTCACTTTTATGTAATTTTCTAAATCCAGGATGTTTTCCCTATCTTACTATATATGTATTCATTTTTCGCATACAAGATCTGGTTGACCTGTGCTGGGTCTGACAAATTTGTCAAAATTTGGATTTTTGTGGTTCGGATAAGGACCCTTTTAGCGTGACGGGTCACAAATGTTCTGATACACTGTATTAACCTGGTACAAGACGGCATAATTTTAGACACATCTGAATTGAAAGGTGTTGCAGATAACAATTTCAAAGGACTGAAATTTTACATTGTTTGCTCTTTCTGTGTAGGAAACATTGTGGAAAATGAAGAAATTGTTTTCACAAGCAATTTCTTCATTTTCCGTAATGTTTTCCAAACCCTTGCTGGGTGTAAAAAAACGATATAATGTGATAAGCGGTTAATTAAGGCAAAATAATCAAAATATCATTGAAAAGCATTGAGATAAAAGATATAAATACAAATCTTCTTATTGAAAAACATTTGTATCCCTATGAAAGTAAAAGTTGGTAACAGGCTATGAAGACTAGGGATGTAATAAAATTGTCACCTAATTTGACAAACATTGTCAACACTTTGCTTGCTAATTTCATGGAAAAGTATTTCACATGTCATGAAATTAGCTTCAACTTGACATGCAAAAGTTATTGAAATGATCTCTTATTAAGTCAAAATCTGTAAAATATGTTTGCACTAGAATAATATGTTAACTGCACTTCACCTTTAAAATTCCATAAGAACCCCTTTTCAACAATCTGATAAAAATCCGAAGTTAACTTTTCAGTAACATCTGACGGGCACCGGTTAGGGGTCATCTTCAATGATCTTTACTTTGATCAATCAAATATATGCTTCCAAGATTGGTGATTGAAACGGAAAACTTTGTAATGATGACATCCCATCACCTGTTTGTCATGGAAAGCATTATATAACGAGAGATTTGATTGGTTAGTATATGAATATTGATCATGGATTTTCCGGGATCATTGAAGATGGCATCTCATCAATGCCTGCCAGATCTTAATTGATAATGATTCTAAAGATCTGGTTTTAACCCTTTCCCAAACAAGACCTGGTTTTGACATCCCTAATAGGAAAATATTGAGGCAAAAGAAGAAATTGCTGATAATCAGCAATTTCTCCTTTTGTCTCAATATTTTCTTTGTTATATTGTACAAAAATCTAAGCTTGATTCATATCACTTTTTGTATGCAGCACCTTTCAAATTGGAACCATTCCAAAGTTTTGCCCTCTAGAAAGGATTAATGAGTTTAGATCCTGTTTCAATGATACCTACCTGTGTAAAGCAGACAGTGACGATGGCATGACTTCTAGAACTTCTGTCATGGATGTATGTCTCGGCTGTTACCCTAAAACATAGTAAATAGAAATGAGTTAAAATCTGAAAAAATGAGACTACCATGTATCATGATCACACTGTGCCTTTATGCTGCTCTTACACTTGCTAAAGATTCTGAAGAAGCTATTGGAGGACAGCATGGATCTTGATCACATTGAAGGTTTATCCAGGTTTGTTTCACATACCATTACCTCATTCCCCCAAAATGACCTTGTTTTGATGTCCCTATTGCAAAAGGCTTCGGGAAATATGGAAGCAAAAGATGAAAGTGCTGAAATCAGCAATTTCTCCTTTTGCCTCAATATTTTCTAAACAAAATTGTACACAAACTCTTCGTCAACATCCATTTTGTCTCCTGCAAAAGCTTTTAAATAGAAACACCCACAACTTTGCAGTTTAGCTTAAGATAGCAATTAGGCACAACCTGATCTGGTCTCAAATGTAATAAGAGCCCTTTTAGATCCCTTCTCAATTGTAAGTCACTAAAATATTTTTTGCAAAAAGTCATCAAAATGTAATCAATCAGACAGTAAAGGGATAACTAGTCCATGGCAGCTGCTGCTAAGTAATTGTCATACTTTTTGTATGTCATTTTGATTCAAACATGCATTGTGAGGAAACAAAAGCTTCTGTTGTAATGGACGATGAAAATTGATTTCACAAACATGCACAAATAACTTGCCGACTGCAGATGATAATTATGCTGTTTCAACAAACATATCTGGTGTAAAATTTCATAATCATTGTTATAAACTCATCGTCAAATAACAAATTATCATGATTTTCAAAATTGTATGGAGAAAATAAACAGGCTAACTTATAGTCAGAAATTGTAGGGTGTTAACCCTTTCCCGAACAAGACCTGGTTTTGACATACCTAATAGAAAAGGCTTGGGAAAACATTGAAACAAAAGAAGAAACTGCTGATAACCAGCAGTTTCTCCTTTTGCCTCAATGTTTTCTATGCCATATTTTACACAAATTCTATTTTAAATAACATGCATTTTGTCATCTGTGGTAGTTTTTGAAGTGGGCCACCCTAAAATTTTGTCGTTTGGGAAAGGGTATTAGCCACATAATGTACCTGTATTCGTTTCCTCTATCGATGAGATTCTGTATTTCAGCATTGTTCTTAACTCTGTGCCATGATAAACCTGAAATTACAAACAAGATTTAACCTTTCACAACTACAAAATTTTACAGAGGTCGGAATTAAGAGCTGCTGCAGAACACCAAACAATTATTAATCAAAATTTATGGTTAGTTTTGAAAAGGGTAAAAATAGTGAAATGTTTATCAGAATCAATTGATCCATACAGTGCACCATTTCATTTTCAAAAAGTAACAAGAGTGCCATCGTCACAATATACGCCGCCACTTATAAAACTTGAGACAAAAAAATGACATTGACAAGGATTTATAAATATTCACTGAAAAACCTTTAAAAAATTGTGTTCACAAAAAGGTTTTTATAAATATCCAGTGAAAAACCTGGGAGGAATTGCATTCACGAGGCTGAAATATCATTAAGCCCCAGAGACTAAGATTGAAGGGGGCATAATTCTGGCAAAAATCAATGAACCATGAAATCCTTCCTTCATGCACATCTACCAATTGAGGTGATAACATCCACCAAGTTTCATTAAGATCCAGCCAGAAACTTAGGAGGAGTTGTGTTGACAAGCCTGCAATTTCAATAAGCCCCAGAGACTAAGTTTTTAAGGGGCATAACTCAGGCAAAAATCAACGAACCATAGATTCCTTCCTTCATGCACATCTACCAATTGAGGTGATAACATTGACCAAGTTTCATTAAGATCCAGTCAGAAACTTAGGAGGAGTTGTGTTGACAAGCCTGCAATTTCAATAAGCCCCAGAGACTTAAGTTTTTAAGGGGCGTAACTCAGGCAAAAATCGACGAACCATAAAATCCTTCCTTCATGCACATCTACCAATTGAGGTGATAACATTGACCAAGTTTCAAGAAGATCCAGGCAGAAACTTAGGAGGAGTTGCGTTGACAAGCCTGCAATTTCAATAAGCCCCAGAGACTAAGTTTTTAAGGGGCGTAACTCAGACAAAAATCGACGAACCATAAAATCCTTCCTTCATGCACATCTACCAATTGAGGTGATAACATTGACCAAGTTTCAAGAAGATCCAGCCAGAAACTTAGGAGGAGTTGCGTTGACAAGCCTGCAATTTCAATAAGCCCCAGAGACTAAGTTTTTAAGGGGCGTAACTCAGGCAAAAATCGACGAACCATAAAATCCTTCCTTCATGCACATCTACCAATTGAGGTGATAACATTGACCAAGTTTCAAGAAGATCCAGCCAGAAACTTAGGAGGAGTTGCGTTGACAAGGCTGCAATTTCAATAAGCCCCAGAGACTAAGTTTTTAAGGGGCATAACTCAGGCAAAAATCAACGAACCATAAAATCCTTCCTTCATGCACATCTACCAATTGAGGTGATAACATTGACCAAGTTTCAAGAAGATCCAGCCAGAAACTTAGGAGGAGTTGCGTTGACAAGAAAAGTGGACGTACGTACGGACGGACGGATGGACGGATGGACGGATGGACGGATGGACGGACGGATGGACGGACGGACGGACAGACGGAGAAGATGACGCCAATATACGTCCGCCTCCGGCGGCGTATAAAAATCAGGTTTTACCAATTCCATAACAAGACCTGTTTTAATATCCCAGGTAGAAATAGTTTTGGCCAACATTGAGAGAAAAGAAAACTTTTTTCCCTCAATATATTCTATGCAATATGAATAATACATAGTTTCTACTTTTGATTAATATTCTTATTATTGTGTTGCCGGCAACACTTTTCAAACATGAACAGTTCAAAAGTTTGCTGTAGGAAAAGATTAAGTAAAACGATCCTATTGTATTCATGTGTTTATTGGCTAGATGAATATAAGGGTTATAAATACATGTAGAAAGTCAATAATAACTCTCCCACATAAACTTTGAAAAACAAACAAAATAGTTTAGAAAGAGCATTGTCACTAAAATAGGATGATTATTTATGAATGAAACTAAATCCTACCTTTACTTTGTTTTCTATACTTTATGGGTTAACTTCAATGACACAAAAATGTAACAATATTCTTTGTGAAACACAAAGGAGGTTGTATATGGAAAAGAACTCTATTTGTAGAATATTCAGATTTATACTTAATCAAACCTTTTGTCTTTGAGACGATTCAAATGAGTACCCACAATATAATAGTATGGACAAAAAATACCAAATTAACAATGTTGTTACACCCTCTAATTTGTTGCTCTGGTATTAAAGACTTGTACATCACACCTTCACTGATCTATTTCTTCTTATGCCTGAAAGGAGTCTTTTCAGGTTCCATGCTGAGTTCTTACAGTTCCTTTGGGTAATAAAGAAGTTAAACTGTCTTACCCTCAACATAGGGGCCTTCTCTAGGGTGGTTCCTGACTTTGAGTGAGAATTTTGGGTTCTGTTGGAACTGTTCAGGCTGCAGGAGGTCGCGCACACGCTCATTATAGATCTCGAAGTAGCTGATGTCCACTCTACATGTGATAAGGGGAGTTGTGTGTTCATCACCAACATGGCTGAATAGACCCTGAAATAGAGAATAGTTTCTGTTAGCAACTGATATGATATATTAACCCAGTTCAGGTTGCAGGAGGTCACGCACGCGCTCATTGTAGATCTCGAAGTAGCTGATGTCCACCCTACATGTGATAAGGGGAGTTGTGTGTTCGTCACCAACATGGCTGAATAGACCCTGAAATATAGAACAGTTTCTCTTAGACACTGATAGGATATATTTTACCCAGTACAAGACGGCAACATTTTAGACATGTCCAAATTGTTACAAGCAATTTCTTCAATTTCCATAATGTTTTCCAGAGCCTTTATTTTCTGAGGCCTCAACAGATGGTTTCATTTGAACTGGAATAAAATCATGAATCAGTATAATTTTGAAGATCCTGTCTACCCCTCTACTTCCACACCTTTGAATTTAGTCAAAATGGGTTTATCAAAATTTTTTGTACTAATTGCTCTTCAATACATTCAAAAAGGGTTCATAATGTAATATGCAGCCTTAAAAGGAAAAGGAGAAATCAAAAATATCTAATTGAAAGACAGGATTATTCTCAGTCTTTAAACAAAACTTTCATCCCAATCACATGATATTGTGATTACCTTATCTGTTAAAATCCCTTTGATATTTGTAACTTTAAGGAATTACTAAAATATTTATCTGTATGTTCACCCCTACCTAAAGGTGGACAGATCAGCTCTAATCCTTTTCCAATGTCTACAGCAATTAAATTCATAGTATTAGCAATAAGTTCAGGACTTTGTAATCTCAAACCCCCCTAAAATATATGGAATTGTTTTGTAAATAATGCATTTTATACAGTTTGATTTAATATCCACAGTGGCAGATCCAGGATTACTGTGAAGGTTTTTGAATTGACAAAAAAGTGGTTCATTTAATCAGTATTGAACAATTTCGAGTGAATTTCTGCATGAAAATGAAATAACCATGCTTCAGAGGACTGGTTCGTTTGAACCCCTATTCCCCTCTGGATCAACCTCTGATCCTCTGTTGGGTACTATTCATATTATTTGAAATATGCTTTCAGTTTGAGCAGTCAGAAAATCTTGTTGATTAAGAAATTTAAAATGTAAAATGGTTTTAGAGTAAAACAAGAGCCGTCAGAGACGGACAATGCTCCCCGAATAAGGCATTGTCACAATAAATATATGCCATGCAGAGCTAATATAAAGCTAACAAATGTTAAGCCCCCTTTTTGCATGACATATTTTGTATATGCAAATTTCAAATAGTTTATTGTCAAGGGCATCTGATTTGCTACTCAAATATGAAATTTCATCAAATTCTGACCATTAGACTAGGAGAAATTAGAGAAAAACTGTATTTAACCTTAAGTCCCCTTTTCCCATGACGAGGCCTCAAATCCAAAAACCGGGAAAAGTACATCGGCATTTTGTCATAGGGAGTTCACATGGTAAGTTTCATTTGATTTGGCCCAAGGGTTATGGAGAAATCGCTTCGGACGGACGGACGGACGGACGGACGGAATGACGGACGGACAGGACGGACGGACAGACGGACAGACAAAGCGGCGACTATATGCTCTCCCTCGAATAAGGCATTGTCACAATAAATATATGCCATGCAGAGCTAATATAAAGCTAACAAATGTTAAGCCCCCTTTTTGCATGACATATTTTGTATACGCAAATTTCAAATAGTTTATTGTCAAGGGCATCTGATTTGCTACTCAAATATGAAATTTCATCAAATTCTGACCATTAGACTAGGAGAAATTAGAGAAAAACTGTATTTAACCTTAAGTCCCCTTTTCCCATGACGAGGCCTCAAATCCAAAAACCGGGAAAAGTACATCGGCATTTTGTCATAGGGAGTTCACATGGTAAGTTTCATTTGATTTGGCCCAAGGGTTATGGAGAAATCGCTTCGGACGGACGGACGGACGGACGGACGGAATGACGGACGGACAGGACGGACGGACGGACGGACGGACAGACAAAGCGGCGACTATATGCTCTCCCTTCGGGGAGCATAAAAACATTTTTTGAAAACTTAAGCCGAGGTCAGTAACATTAATATGGGAAGGTTTTAATACCCTGGTATTACCCTTTCCCAATCAGCATATATCTAGATTGTTCCAAATGGAAAGCTGCTTATGACAAAATGAAAATTGATAAAGATAACCAAAAGATATGTGCACAATACAGCACAGAAATTGTTGAGGCAAAATGAGACAAGAGCCGTCATAGACGGATTATACTCCCTGAATATGACTAGTGTTTGTCACAAAATAACAAGAGTGCCATGGTCACAATATACGCCGCCACTTATAAAACTTGAGACAAAAAAAATGACATTGACAAGGATTTATAATTATTCACTGAAAAACCTGTAAAAAATTGTGTTCACAAAAAGGTTTTTATAAATATCCAGTGAAAAACCTGGAAGGAATTGCGTTCACGAGGCTGAAATATCATTAAGCCCCAGAGACTAAGATTGAAGGGGGCATAATTCAGGCAAAAATCTATGAACCATAAAATCCTTACTTCATGCACATCTACCAATTAAGGTAATAACATCCACCAAGTTTCATTAGGATCCAGTCAGAATCTTAGGAGGAGTTGCTTTGACAAGGCTGCAATTTCAATCAGCCCCAGAGACTAAGTTTTAAGGGGGCATAACTCTGGAAAAAATCAATGAACCATAAAATCCTTCCTACATGCACATCTACTAATTGAGGTGATAACATTGACCAAGTAACATTAAGATCCAGCCAGAATCTTAGGAGGAGTTGCGTTGACAAGGCTGCAATTTCAATAAGCCCCAGAGACTAAGATTGAAGGGGGCATAACTCTGGCAAAAATCAATGAACCATAAAATCCTTCCTTCATGCACATCTACCAATTGAGGTTATAACATTGACCAAGTTTCATTAAGATCCAGCCAGAAACTTAGGAGGAGTTGTGTTGACAAGCCTGCAATTTCAATCAGCCCCAGAGACTAAGTTTTTAAGGGGAAATAATTCAGGCAAAAATCGATGAACCATAAAATCCTTCCTTCATGCACATCTACCAATTGAGGTGATAACATTGACCAAGTTTCATTAAGATCCAGCCAGAAACTTAGGAGGAGTTGCGTTAACAAGGCTGCAATTTCAATAAGCCCCAGAGACTAAGTTTTTAAGGGGCATAACTCAGGCAAAAATCAACGAACCATAAAATCCTTCCTTCATGCTTATCTACCAATTAAGGTGATAACATTGACCAAGTTTCATTAAGATCCAGACAGAAACTTAGGAGGAGTTGCGTTGACAAGGCTGCAATTTCAATAAGCCCCAGAGACTAAGTTTTTAAGGGGCATAACTCAGGCAAAAATCGACGAACCATAAAATCCTTCCTTCATGCACATCTACCAATTGAGGTGATAACATTGACCAAGTTTCAAGAAGATCCAGCCAGAAACTTAGGAGGAGTTGCGTTGACAAGAAAAGTGGACGGACGTACGGACGGATGGACGGATGGACGGATGGACGGACAGATGGACGGACGGACGGACAGACGGAGAAGATGACGCCAATATACGTCCGCCTCCGGCGGCGTATAAAAACTATCATACATTAAGCCCCCTTTTCCATGACAGTTTTTTTTACACACATTATTTATAGAATATGGTCTAGAATCACGGTGGGTAATCGATATATTCAGAGCCACTGGCTCCGCACTTTAAGCATTATACTAGACTTCCGGTCCACGTGCGGCTCCGAAGTTATCTGCAGATTTTGGTAAACAACAAAAGGTAGGTGCTGGCCTTTTTGCTTTTCTTTCTTCTTTGACTGACTCTAACCACAAAAATGCAATGCTATTCGATGCCTACGATATTTTCCCCTTTAAAAACACTCAAGATATGGAGCAACACCTCTTATCTTTTTCTGAATCACTTTCATTCCGAGATCAACTGCACAGAAAACTAAAGGAGTCGGGTGATATCTTTCTGTAAAAGTGTATGTTTTGAACCTGTTTGACTAAGTGTTGCTGTTTGAAGTATGGTTATTTGTAAATTGAACAAGTTCAATGTCCCTCGAAATGTCATCAGACAAAATCATAGAAAAAATACTGCTAAAGGGTGTGGCTCTGATTATGTACGTTGGATCTGATTATGTAGGTTGGCTATGATTATGTACGTTGGCTCTGAAGTTGTTGACAAACAACTTTTCTGTTGGTCCAATGAATATTAATGAGGTGTAATAAATGACTTTAAAGGTATGTATGATCATTTACAGATGTCATGATTTTATTTACAGATGGAGAGAAGGAAATACTTATGTAGTATTTGTAACAAAGTACTTGCACGACAATCAAGTGTCAAGTTCCATGAACACAATATACATGAACAAAGTGTTGAACATACTAAGTATACAGTGTGTGATAAAACGTTTGCAACAAAATAATGAAGAAGACGACAGGAGGCAATAATACATCAAAACGTTAGGACCGAAAGTCTTTGTCCTATGTGTAACAAGCGGTTCTCACACGAGCTATCGTTAAAAGCCCATGACCAATCGGTACGCAATGGCATGAAATCAGTTTGTGAGATTTGCGGCGAGGATATCGTCGTTTTAGCTGCATTTATGAGGTTTTCGTTGAAAAGCGACGATGTGAAGTTTTTGACTCAATGCTTCCTCTTGATATGTTTCTTCAAGCCGTTTGAGTATGCAAATTCCTCGTCGCAAATCTCACAAACTGACCTCTTGCAATTTTGTGCCGATTGGTCGTGGGCTTTTTACGATCGCTCGTATGAGAACCGCTTGTCACACACAGGACAGGCAAAGCCTTTCGGGTTTACACCACCACATTTCTATTTGTGCTCGTTCAGTGACCATGAGTACGCAAATGTTGCCTCACATTCCGGGGTTGGGCACTTCAGTTTCTCCTCCCCATGATCTGATCTCATGTGGCCCTCGAGATTAGATTTGATCGCGAACGTTTTGGAACAAACATCGCATGTGAATGGTCTAACGTTTTGATGTATTATTGCCTCCTGTCGTCTTCTACATTGTTTTGTTGCAAACGTTTTATCACATTGTACACTAAGTATGTTCAACACTTTGTTCATGTATATTGTGTTCATGGAACTTTGCACTTGATTGTTGTATAAATACTTTGTTACAAATACTGCACGAGTATTTCCTTCTCTCTATCTGTAAATAAAATCATGACATCTGTTAATGATCACACATACCTTTAAAGTCATTTATTACACCTCATTAATATTCATTGGACCAACAGAAAAGTTGTTTGTCAACAACTTCAGAGCCAACGTACATAATCATAGCCAACCTACATAATCAGATCCAACGTACATAATCAGAGCCGCACCCTTTTTCAGTATTTTTTCTATGATTTTGTCTCATGACATTTCGAGGGACATTGAACTTGTTCTATTATCAAATAACCATACTTCAAACAGCAACACTTAAGTCAAACAGGTTCAAAACATACACTTTTACAGAAAGATATCACCCGACTCCTTTAGTTTTCTGTACAGTTGATCTCGGAATGAAAGTGATTCAGAAAAGGATAAGAGGTGTTGCTCCATATCTTGAGTGTTTTTAAAGGGGAAAATATCGTAGGCATCGAATAGCATTGCATTTTTGTGGTTAGAGTCAGTCAAAGAAGAAAGAAAAGCAAAAAGGCCAGCACCTACCTTTTGTTGTTTACCAAAATCTGCAGATAACTTCGGAGCCGCACGTGGACCGGAAGTCTAGTATAATGCTTAAAGTGCGGAGCCAGTGGCTCTGAATATATCGATTACCCACCGTGAGAATATCCTATTTATTACATGAGTACAAAGTTTCATTCAATTCTGCCCATTTTTAGATGAAGAGAAACAAGAGAAAAACTAATTTTTACACTAAGGCCCCTTTTTCCATGACACAGCCTTAAATTTACAAATGGAGAAGAAGGTCCCTAGGTATTAACCTAGGGAGTTCACATGTGAAGTTTCACTGAATTTGGTCCAATGGTTGCTGAGATATGGCCGTGGACGGACACACGGACAGACAGACGGACAGACAGACAGCATGGCGACTATATGCTCCCCCGAAATTTTTTCGGGGAGCATAAAATTGCTGATTATCAGCATTTTCTTCTTTTGCTTCAATGATTTCCCATGCATTTTTGTTAGTAACATCAAAACCCTGGCTTGTTTGTGAAAGGTAAAACAAATATGGTTCAATACAACAGTGAGAATTACTTAAGATTTATTTATTTGTATTGAGCGATTTATCAGAAAATTATCAGGGTACCTAACCCTAGCCTGTTGACACAATTTTGTATCTTGGTACACCAAAAGGACGCGGTCATTCAAACCTAATCTAAATCCAATACTATTTTGGCAACATTTAACCCTTTCCCAAACAACGCTGCTTTTGACATCACCTAAAGAAAAGGCTTTGGAAAAGTTTGAGGCAAAAGTAGAAAATACTGATAACCAGTATTTTCTACTTTTGCCTCAATATTTTCTGTGCTAAGTTGTACCCAAATACAATCAAATTCATCGTAAGGGTAGGTAACCCTAGCCTTTTGACACAAATCTGTCGCTGGGTACACAATCAGGACATGACCATTCAAACCTAATCTGAATCCAATGCTATTTTGGTAACACTTAAAATCACAGTTGGAATCAAGTACAAAACTTTGTGATAACAGTATTAGTATATTGAAGGTTTCTACATAAGGCCTGGTCAGTGGTCACTTACAATTCCATACCTATATCATGTTCACATCGCATACACTTACAATCTTACTGTAAACCGACAATTTTTGGTCGTTTTCTCGCCATGATGTGAACACGGAATGGTGTATGTGACCTCAGGCTTTTATTCACTGACATATACGGGCTTCCCACTTACATTTTTATGAAGACAAGAACTTGTAATCTGAGATACCTGGCAGTGCCACATGGATCTTCGCTGAAGTAGATACTGCATTGATAATGATCATGATGTTTTGACGTCTTTTGAAACCATATTCTCCTTTTCTTTTTTTCCTCTATGCTTCATATGAAGAGCTCATTTAATTATACCACCTGACTTAGCTTTTTATCTGAACTCCAGAGAAAAAAGTTTTCTCTCCTATTCTATCAGTTTAAGCCTCTCTTACTACCGGTCATACGTGCTCCTGCGTGTGGTCTGCGTCTAAAACGTAGGCATAGTCGTTGGATGCATGCACATGCAACATACAATTTTGGTGGACGCAACCACGACGCAGATTGCACGCAGCAAACATTTGACCAGACAATTCTTTGAGCCTCTCTTACAAACCGTATTGCATCTTTATAAATTGTGTGTTTTAAAAATCTCCAAAGACCTACGATTTATAAAGACGCACGACAGGTTGTAAAAGAGGCTTTAGTGAAGGAATTAACCCTTTCCCAAACGACAAAATTTTAGGGTGATCCACTTCAAAAACTGCCACAAATGACAAAATGGACGTTATTAAAGACAGAATTTGTGTAAAATATGGCAAAGAAAATATTGAGACAAAAGGAGAAACTGCTGGTTATCAGCAGTTTCTTCTTTTGTCTCAATGTTTTCCCAAGCATCTTCTATTAAGGACGTCAAAACCAGGTCTTGTTTGGGAAAGGGTTAAAACATGGAAGTCATTGCCATCTACCAAAGATCATCCCTAAATTTCTAACTAGGGTATGGTCAAATCATAAAATGTGAACATTTTTGGAAGCCTTACAATATTGAGGATAAATATTTTGGTATCGCAGCTATAAATTCTGACCCATTATCAATCTGTGTGTACAAAAGTGTTATAAATCTAATCTAAAGTGGTAATGGCCAAGATATTCTCTACTGGTCTTTATCCAGCTTTTTGTTTCAAAATTAGCTAGATGCTTTGCAAGGTAATTTATCCTGAGTTATAATTAATTCAAAAGTGTTTTTTCATAGAAAACAAATAGACAAAAGCAGTATACAATGTCTATCATAGGCGTAGGAAGGTTTATAATATGGGGGGGGGGGGCAAAATGTTTAAGTGAATGGAACCCGATGTAACGTTGCTAGGGGGGTCTGTGGGCATGCCCCCACAGAAAATTTTGAATTCTAAAGAAGCCATTTTCTGCAATCTGGGCACTCTCAGATAGCGTTTTATACCTGGACCATTCTTAAAGGAAAATATGGATTATTACGGGGGCATAGGATATGCTGCCCCCCCCCCCTCTAAATTATTGGGGGGCATGGCCCTCCCTAGCCCCTCTTCCTACGCCAGTGTGACTAATATCTTTTTTATTTTTTATATCCAAGTTGCACATTTTGATCATCGGTATGGGCGCAGGAATCTTGGTTGTCATTGACAATGCACTGTCATAGAGAGCTTTCTATATAGAAAGTTTTACAGGCTTATCATCCCAGTGGTCTATGGAGCAAGGAAGACTAATTGATAAAGATTGTCCCTCTAAAATGGAGCACCTAACCATGGATTCCTGTTGTTTCTCATACCAGTACTACGACAACATCCTAACAGAGCCTCCAGCAGCTTGCCCACATAAGTTCACGATATCAAACCATTGATGGGTGACATTTTGTCAGAGAGGGTATGTGCCGCGGCCAGGTATTGGACCTGGGACCTCCCGAGTGAGAGGCAGATGCGCTATGGCCGCGGCCGTTAGACGTAGGGACAATACAAGTTAGACAAACAGCCTATGTCAAAATCAGTTAAGGGTATTTATATAAGGGGAATGACAATGTAATTTCTAACACTAATATTATACATTCCACATTCAAACAAATATTGTATGGAAAGGAAAATTGTTTTTGTTTGCTAAGTGGTCCTTAATGGTCTATATTACAACTCAGTACTAATACAGGGGGCTTGTTTGGGATTATCTTGACCAAATACTGCCATTAAAAAAGTTCAAGACATGGCAGACAAAAAATAATCTCAATCTGTTCATACTCGTCCAAACCCTATCTTGTGTGTACTCATTTGAATTGTCTCATCGAGACGATTCAAATGAGTACCCACAACATAGGATATGATGACTCATAAATGATAAATTTCAGTTTTTCAATTGAACAAATATCATGATTTTCTCCTATCCAGAGCTTTGCATTTATAGTAAGAATATCACCCCACGCAGTTGGTGACAAAGTTTGGTCAACATAGGTAAACAAACCCACCGAGAATAGAATAGGGTTTAGGATATGTTATGATATATGATATTTTTTCATAAGATATATTTGAAACCCTGATTTAAATGTTCAATGAAAAGAATATCTTCCAACTGCTTTTTCCACTTATACAAAGAAAACTTGGTTGTACTGTCCCTAATAGAAAAGGCTTCATACGAAAAATAGCAAGGCAAAAGAATGTGCTGATAAGAAGTGAATTCCACATGCCTCTATATCATTATCAACATCCATTGTGTCATTTAGTAAGCAGCTTTCAAATTAGAACAGCCTAACTTTTCTCTTTCTTGGAATGGGTTAAACCATCATGTCCTAGCGAGGTCAAATTAGGGGCATTACCATAGACAAATATTGATATAAATAGTGACATTCTTATAAGCTGAATTTGTCCATTCATCTATCATTCTGATAAATATATTGTAAGAAGAAAACATAGTAGGACATTTTAAAAGTCCTAATAAAGTCAGATTTGAGATTCTCTTCAGCGTAAAAAAACATTAAAAATCTTACCTCACATATTCTTGGTATGAGACCAGGATCATTCTGCAATGAACACATAAAATAATGATTAAGATAAGAAAATTGAAACAAAACTTGCAAATCATTGCATCTTAAATTGGCAAATAATATTTATTTAATTTCTTTGAATTCAGTCTAAATTTTGCTGTCTGGTATTGGTTAGATTTATGAATGAGAACTTGATATCCTTGACCGACATGTTCTATATGACAAAGCCTGGCTAAAGTACAATAAATTTTGGATCAAGACTTTGTTTTGATAATGCTATCAATATCAGTTCATATTTGACTACTGCAGCTTTAATTTAATAATCAATGTACACAGGGAATATTTCCAAATTAACTTTAACAGAGTAAATCCACCCAGTACAGACACAAATGTAACTTCCTCCTTTTCCCTCATTATCATTTGTGCCAGAACATTCCAAATTTCTGTTTCAGTATCATAGAAATTGTGTGCAAATTGTGTGTTTGGACAAGTGTATATTACTTTCATTTTAGAGAATGTTTTAGCCATACTTATTCTAAAAGACCTCAACAATCAGTTCAAATTTTATCTCCCACTATCAGGAATGGTAATGACGATGGATAATCACGTGATACAATATTTTCAGAAAATCTTCAATAATTTTGTAAATACTGGGCCGATTTGAATTCGGTTTGAAGCAGAGAATGTGGACAGACGTCACGCATTAGATGGACGTAGTTGATTTTTGAAAAATCAACTGATAAAAAAGTTATTGAAGATAAACCAAAATTTTTCAAAAATCCAACACGTCCAGCTTATTCCTAGCATTTTCCCACATTCTCTGCTTCAAACCGAATTCAAATCCGTTCAGTATTTACAAAATTATTGAAGATTTTCTGAAAATATTGTATCACGTGATTATACACCATGGAATCGGTAATAGAGAATCTGTAACAACTTTATTGCTGTAACATCAATGCTATCTGCACATAAATCAGTACAATTTGTACAGATTTATTAGAAAATTGTAATCAGTATTTCACAGCTCACTATCAATTATAAATAGGTACTGTTAAACATGCACCATTGGTCTATGACCAGTAAATTAAAACCAATAAAATGCACTGAAATTGCAGTTAAAATGACATGTTTCTTTTCTACAGTGAACTTTTTGAGATGTTAGATCTACTTATATTGAAAAAGATTCAACAAGAGCTGTCACTGTAAGATGCCAATGCCCCCGACACCGCTTTGATCGTCATAAGGTCAAGGTCATCCAGGGGTCAAGGTCACCAAAGTATGTGCCTACAGAAAGGTAATGTACCAAGGAATGTTGTGGTAAAGTATGAAGCGAATATGTTAAGTAATAAGTAAGTTATGGCCAATGTTAAATTTTTTGGACGGAATGACGGACGGACAGACAGACGGACGGACAGACGGACGGACAAGTCAAATTTATGATGCCTCCCTATCGGGGGCATAAAAAGTATATAGACCAAGATCAAAATGCAACATTTGTTTTCTGACAGTGTTCCTTAGATGTATATTGGGGATTAACCCTTTCCCAAACGGCCAAATTTCAGGGTGATCCACTTCAAAAACTGCCACAAATGACAAAATAGATGTTATTAAAGATAAGATATGTGTAAAATATGCCACAGAAAATATTGAGACAAAAGGAGAAACTGCTGGTTATCAGGGTCACCCAAGGAACATTCCTGCAAAGTTTGGTCAAAATTGGCCCACTGGTTCGAGAGGAGAAGATTTTTAAAGAAAAAGTTAACGGACGCACGCACAGACGCACCCACGCACGCACGACGGACACAACGCCATGACAATAGCTCGCTGGCCTTCGGCATTTGTAATCAGCATTTCACAGCACACTATCAATTATAAATAGGTACTGTTAAACATGTACCATTGATCTATGATCTGTAAATTAGAGGCAATAAAATGCACTGAAATTGCAGTTAAAATGCCATGTTTCTTTTGTACTGTGAGTAAGATATTTGAGCTGTTCTAACAGATCTACTTGTACTGTAAAAGAACCAGTGAGTAGAGTAGCTAGACCAAGATCAGAATGCAACATGTTTTCTAACATTGCACGCTCGTATAGAAAGCAATTTTATATTGGGAGGGGGCTTAAGCCTCTGTCTGGGCAAGTGTCTGAGTATTGCAGGGCTAAATTGGATTTTCCCTAAATTTTCAGAGTAAAAAAGGAAAATTCGGCATTTTTGGCCAACTTTGTTCAGAAAGGGCTAAGCCTCCTCGCCCCCTAGCCAGCCCCCCCCCCCCCCCCCTATTCCTTCATGCCTGCAGTGATCCTAAAATTTTCTATTGGAAATGATTACAAACATCCAAGGATACAGTTGAACAAAGACCAAGAGATTCCAGATGCCTTGATAGACCTTTATCATAAATTCTGTGCTTCTTATTTCTGCTGGTGTTTTACATCAAAAGGCAATTAAACTGGTTATATACTGAGTAACAAATTTCCTGACTTTGGAAGAATATGACTCTACTTGACAACTGAATATAAATCCCAAAATATTTAACACAAAGCTTACAGTTCCATCTGACATTATTTCTTCTTATTTTTGTTTGTTTTCCGTTATTGATGTGGGAAAAGGATGATTAGCTGACAGTGATTGCAGTAGACAGCTGCCGTATACCAGGTGCTACTATGCTCTGTCTGTTTACTCATAGAACTGAGCAGAGTTCATCAGCATCATTAGGTCAAGGTTGGTATTTCTGCTTTTCATTCAAAATCTCGTAACTGCAGCTTAAAAGAAGCTGCAGTTACAAGATTTTTTTATGAAAAATGACCATATAGATATAATGTCACCATCAACTACATTGTATTTCATCCCCTTAATTCTTGTGACACTAATTGGATTAAGAATTTTGGAAGAGAGATGCATATAAGCAGGGGTGTAACCAGGAAATTTTAAATTATACGCACGCCGAAGGCGTGCAAGAACGCCTATGGCGTTCTCGAGCGTCGTAGGCGCGAGTGGGGGGGGGGGGCGAGCACGAGAGGGGGTCTCCCCCTCTCTTTAGGGGTGTTCGGGGGGCCTCCCCCGAGAAAATTTTGATATTCAGGATGGCAGCAGAACGATTCTGAGCCTTCTTTGAGACAGAAAACCAAAACAAACACACACAAAAAAAAACGGCAAAAGCTGTTCACGATTGTTTTTACATTACGCATGTGCGTAGTGTGCGTAATGGGCATTACGCCCTTGTATAAGGACACAGTGATACCACATACAAAATTTATAGACTATTTCAGACAACAAAATTATGGCCTAGTCACAAAACCAAAGGCAACAGGCAAATTACTTGATAGAATTAAAAACTTTAATTTAAATTTTAATTAAACAGCCTAGAAAACGTTGAAGGAAGGAAAGTGGCATTGTCTGTAATTCTTTTGATGTGTTTTCAATTTCTTTCTACATTTAAGGATAAAAACATTGTTTTGGAAAAGGCTGAACAATAAAATTCCAACAAATCCAGTACATGACACAATGTATTTTCATTATCTTTGATGTCAGAACCTACCTGATATCCCATCATGGTGTGTGTTTTCCCCGTACCCGTCTGTCCATATGCAAACACACAAGCATTGAACCCATCATACGCTGCCTTGAGAACTTCTGTACCTAGATCATCAAATACCTGGAATGAGATAATGTTGATAGATCAGTATTCTACAGTTTGGTTATCGTACGTTGTACGTTATTTTCCCCATACCCGTCTGTCCATACGCGAACACACAAGCATTGAACCCATCATACACTGCCTTGAGAACCTCTTTACCCAGATCATCAAATACCTGGAATGAGATAATGTCCATAGATCAGCCCTGCGTTCAGTAAGACAAAACGTTACCCCTGTGAAATGCTTTGTCATTCTTCATGAAGTATTAAATAAATATTCATTAGCTATTCAAGAACGGAAAAAATGAAATCTTCATGAAGAAGAAGTGAACAGAAAATGGCCCATTTTGCATAAATCTTCATAAAAACAGAGTAACGAATTTTTCATGAAGTTGGAAATGCATAATAAATCCTTAAACCATGCAGTTTTGCGTTCTGAGAAAAAGGCATGAAGTCTTCATGAATAAATAATCATATAATTCATGAAGACTTCATGCAAGAAAAATATGCAAACGATCTTAAGAAGAAATCATGATTATTTTGTTAAAAATGAGTATGGGCCATTTTCTGTTCACTTCTTTTCAATGAAGAATTCATGAATAATATTTCTTTACAAACTTCATAAAAACATACAGGTGTCTCTAAACACAGAGTAATGAATTTTTTATGAAGTTGGAAATGCATAATAAATCCTTAAACCAAGCCATTATTTCCTTTATAAAAACATGTCAAGGTCATGAAAAATACTAAAAAACAATTTGTACAAATATATTGCTGACAGAACAAAACTTAAGAAACTTTTTGTAGAACAGGTAGTTTCAGAACTGTAATAAGTAACAGGCCATTAAAAATCAATGATTCCTATTTATAGAAGCAAAATAATAATATCCATTTTACAGAATGATTATGTGGGTGGGGAATGGTAAAAGAAATAAACATTTGAATTTGTTAAATTTAGTCTAAAGAACACTTACTAACATTGCCTTCCTTGGTTTTATCATTTAGTGAGCTCCTTAATCACTTGATTGTAACTAAAAATCTTAATTATAACTCTTAACAAAAACACATTTCTTGAAAAATAGTCAGACAAGCAAAATTCCCTCCATTATTTTCTAAACCACATGTCATAGACTGGAACATAATTTAGACTGGGGGATCATGAATGTTTTAAGAACATTTTATGAACTGTACACAAGGCCTGATTTACCAGTTCTTACACAGTTCTTTATTCAAACTATGGGCATGTTAGTGACATTTTAAGAACTGTTACAATCCATTATTAATTCATGGTCAGCTCATTTTTTTTTTTTTTCAAACTGGACCAGATTCTTTATGAGTTCTTTATGCACAATAATGGACATCTTATGAACTAATTAAGAACTTTATTGAACTTTTTTAAATGAAAACTTCATAATAAATCCTTTGCATTCATCATGAAGGTTTTAAGGATTTTGTCAATCATTAATATCTTCATAATGTCTTCATGAAGCAATTATCATCATACTTCATGCAGAAAACTTCATGAAGTGTGTTAAAGAAGTGATAATGAGTAATGTATGAAACATTCTTAAGATTCATAATATGTTCATTATTTTATGAATTACATTTCACAGGGGTAGATAACGTTGGCATCAGCCACAACTTCTTTGACACAAAATTGACAGAATTGACCGAGTATTCCGAATGAAACGACTAACATTTTGTCTTACTGAATGCATCCCAGGATTCTACAGTTTGGTTAACTCATTACCAAACAACAAACAAGAGGGCCAAGATGGCCCTGTATCGCTCCACTGGCTTTTAGACATTCAGACTACTAACTTCTTCAAGGAATACAATAGAGGTCTATTCAAAGAAGATTCATGCTACACAAGAATGAAATCCAATAAGTGATTAAGGAGCAGAAATGTTTTTAAAATTTTCTTAAAATTACACTGTTTCATATAGCGAAAAAAAATCCAAGCCCACAACGGCCATGCTTTTCATCGGATCGTGAAGGAATTCGGAAGAGATTCATGCAAGGAAGATTCCTGTGAAGTTCGGT
Organism: Fragum sueziense; assembly: GCA_963680895.1. Taxonomy (NCBI): domain Eukaryota; kingdom Metazoa; phylum Mollusca; class Bivalvia; order Cardiida; family Cardiidae; genus Fragum; species Fragum sueziense. Next base: position 66,941,850 of record OY804593.1, read on the forward strand.
TGAAATTGGTCGAAAACAACAATTTTTCGAAAATTCAATTTAATTAAATTTATTAAAATTTAAGTTCTTCACAGAAATTATTCTTTTAAGGAATTTAGAGGAGATAAATGCAAGGAAGATTTGTGTGAAGTTTGGTTAAAATTGGTCCGTTAGTTTTAGAAAAGAGGATTTTTCGAAAATTTAATTTAATTTAATTAATCAAAATTTAAGTTCTACATAGAATTTATTTTTTTTATGGAATTAAGAAGAGATTAATGCAAGGAGCATTTCTGTAAAATTTGGTTGAAATTGATCTAGTAGTTTTGGAGAAGAAGAATTTTTAAAGATTTTTCGAAAATTTGATTTAATTAAATTAATTAAAATTCAAGTTCTACATAGAATTTTTTTGAAGGAGTTAAGAAGAGATTAATGCAAGGAACATTTCTGTAAAGTTTGGTTGAAATTGGTTCAGTTGTTTTGGAGAAGAATTTGTTTTAAAGATTTTTCGAAAATTTAAATCAATTAAATTATTTAAAATTCAAGTTCTGCGTGGATTTTATTCTTTTGAAGGAATTTGGTAGAGATTCATGCAAGGATGATTCGTGTGAAGTTTTGTTGAAATTGGTCCAGTAGTTTTGGAGAAGAAGAATTTTTAAAGATTTTTCGAAAATTTAAATCAATTAAATTAATTAAAATTCAAGTTCTGCGCGGATTTTATTCTTTTGAAGGAATTCGGTAGAGATTCATGCAAGGAAGATTTCTGTGAAGTTTTGTTGAAATTGGTCCAGTAGTTTTGGAGAAGAAGAATTTTTAAAGATTTTTGAAAATTTAAATCAATTAAATTAATTAAAATTCAAGTTCTGCATAGATTTTATTCCTATGAAGGAATTTGGTAGAGACTCATGCAAGGATGATTCATGTGAAGTTTGGTTGAAATTGGTCCAGTAGTTTTGGAGAAGAAGATGTTTAAAGAAAAAGTTTACGCACGGACGGACGGACGCACGGACGGACGCACAGACGGACGACGGACACAGGGCCATGACATAAGCCCCGCTGGCCTTCGGCCAGTGGAGCTAAAAAATAGTCTGGTCCAAATTGAAAGTGATGCAGACGACAATTTCAAGCGAATGAAAATTCATATTTTTTGGTCTTTCTGGGTAGAAAACATTGTGGGAAATGAAGAAATTGCTTGCCACAAGCAATTTCTTCATTTTCCATAATATTTTTCAAAGCTATTATCTTGTAGGGAGTCAAAAGGAGTCAATTTGTGTGGTAATGGGTTAACCCTCTTCTAAACACAAAATTTTAGAGTAAACCAATTTGAATGCTGTTGCAGATGACAAAATATGTGTTGATAAAAATATGATTTGTGTAAAATATACCTCAGAAAGTGTTCAGACAAAAGGAGAAACTGCTGACTATCAGCAGTTTCTTCTTTTGCATCAATATCTTCACAAGCCTTTTCTATTAGGGATGTCAGAACCAGGTCTTGTTTGGGAAAGAGTTAACAAAGAGCCAATTGTATGTCTGTAGTCCTACAGATGAATGAGAAATATTGAAATCTTGCATGTTGCCATACAGGAAACATTGATGGAACAAGATGTGTTTGTGTAATCCGAGTCTTCTCTGACGTAAATACGCTCTTTGATATTATGATTTTTCGCTATTTACATCAGAGATAATTGCATATCGAAAACATCAAGAAGTTCGCAACTCGATGTTGCGCATCGTTCACCGTCCGATCTTAAACGCTATCCGTAAAAGGCCTGATGATATCGATCAATGAACCATTTATTGTCATGGCTGCTGAAAAAAATACGACCAAAAAGTATTTCCAAAAGGTTTATAGGCAATGTTTTGCAACAACCCTCACCTGAGCAGCCTTTGTTTACCATGACCTTCCATTTAAAACCACGTGATCAACGCGAAATCTCGCACATGGAATGCGGGTTTTCCCAGATTATGACGTAACGGTAGAATTTGAAAGAAAAAAGAAATAAGATTATTTTATTTTTCAAATTGACGGCCCTTCTGAAATAATATAACAATAACGAGTTTAAAAAAACTGATAACATGAATAAATAAATAAATGAAATATATCAGAAACGTCCGGCAAACGTTTTAAAGCTAGTATTCGCACCAATAATGTTTGCTACTATGTTGGGTCAATTCCATAACTTATGAGCATGGAGAACGAAATAAACGGAATTTCTCAGGAAAAGCAATACCATTCAAGTTGCAAGCTGAACAGATCGACATAAATTGATTTCCACAACAAGAACACTCCATAATTTCTGAACAAAGGCGGTCACGTGACTTGAGAAAAATTCGTAATCAAAGGCGATCACGTGATAGTCACGTGGCGGTAAATTCCGCTCTATTTCTGAACGAGACCTGGTCACGTGATCTGCAATAACAATGGCGACGAAATGGAGTGGAAATAGGGGGTTGTTGAGTTTCGAAAGGTTATACTCTTCCAGCAGGCCGATTTGAAATGAAATTTTTGGTCAGGTATGACAAAAAATGATTTATTGATCTATACCCTACAGTGTTTTGCCGAGTGATTGGATATGATACACAAAAACAAAGCTTCGCTACTTGTACCAAACTTTCCGCTGTTTTCGATATGCAATTATCTCTGATGTAAATAGCGAAAAATCATAATATCAAAGAGCGTATTTACGTCAGAGAAGACTCGGATTAGTGTTTGTGAAACACAAATGCCCCCGAAATGGCCATTTTTCTAAACTGTTAAGTTTTTGTGGAGTAAAGGGTTATTAAGGGTTAAGGGATGACCTTGAGGAAGGTCAAATTGCACAGAACAGATAGATATCATTGAAAGGAAGTTGCATACCAAATTTCAGCTTTGTATGTCAAATAGTTTTTGGAGAAAAGGCAAAGGTTAAGTTTTTGGAATAAAAGGTTAAGTTTTCGTAGAGTAAAGGGTTGATAAAGGTTAGCGGATGACCTTGAGGAAGGTCAAATTGCATGGAACAGATAGATATCTTTGAAAGGAAGTTGCATACCAAATTTGAGCTTTGTATGTCAAATAGTTTTGGAGAAAAGGCAAAGGTTAAGTTTTCGGAATAAAAGGTTAAGTTTTCGTAGAGTAAAGGGTTGATAAGGGTTAACGGATGACCTTGGCAAAGGTCAAATTGCATGGAACAGATAGATATCATTTAAAGGAAGTTGCATACCAAATTTGAGCTTTGTATGTCAAATACTTTTGGAGAAAAGGCAAAGGTTAAGTTTTTGGACAGACAGACGGACAGACAGACAGACAGACAGACGGACAGACGGACGGACGGACGGACGGACGGACGGACAGACAGACAGACAGACAGACAGACGGACACGAGTAAAACAATATGCCCCCGATCTCTCGATACGGGGGCATAAAAAGCGCAAAAGTAACTGCAAAATTTTTTTACAAGGGACTTTAAATCAAGATATCGTTTAGAAAAGGCTCTACATGGCATTATTTAATATTATCTCCGGCTATCAGGTAGCTTTCAATACCATAAAGTCAGGCATTATAACAATAGGTCATTATGTTACTAATTATTTTGGTGAACAATCGTAGAAATAATAACTCAGTCAATGTAACGTTATACCCCCTGATTTGTTACAAATGGGAAAGGCCCCAATTGAAATAAATAATTCATGGTTAAAATAATTGTTTGTCAATGGATATCCGAAACATTGCATCTTCAGCTTCTTTAATTAACCTGTTCCCAAACAAGGCCGGGTTTTGACACCCCTAACTGATAATGCTTGAGAAAACATTGAGACAAAAGAAGAAAATGCTGATTATATTTCTGATTTTGCCTCAATATTTTCTGCGCTTTGACCTATGCTTATGATCTTTTTATCAACATCCATTTTGTTGTCTTCAGTAGCTTTTGTAATGGAATAGTCCAAATTTTTGCTGTTTCGGAAAGGGTAAACCTGTGCCAAAAGAATATGTCTCGATCAGGTTTTGACATCTACAACAGACAATTCTTAAGAAAATCTTGAAGATGTAGAAGACAGATTGCCACAGTCGGCAATACAAATTAAGATATTCGGAATTGTTACGAAATTGCTGATAATCTGCATTTTTCTTTTTCAATTATTCTTTTCATGCTATTATGTTTTCTCTACATTTACAACAGTTTTACACTTACCTGTCAATAATTATATAGAGAGTTAAGCCTTTTTTACAACCGGTCATACATGCTCCTATGTGCGGTCTGCGTCTAAAACATAGGCAAAAACGGGCGATGCACGCACATGCAACATACGATTTTGGTGGACTCAATCACGACGCAGACTGCACATAGTAAAGAATTGACCTGACAATTCTTTAGCCTCTCTTACATTTCCAGTTGTGTGTCTTTATAAATCGTAGGTTTTAAAACGCATGATATATCATAAAGATGCACAGCGGGTTGTAAGAGGGGCTCTAGAGACATACTATTTCCTCAATAATTTTGGTTGTAAAAAATGCACAAAATGCATCACAAGAAAGATATGTAGAGAATTGATAAGGCCTACTCCATAAGTATACAATTTTGATATGAAATCAAAATTCAAACAAGACCAAGGTTTTGAAGTGGGCTGGTTGTATGTAGATATTCATTTGAAAACAAATTTGTCTGTACAAAAAACATACACATTTCTTAACCCTTTCCCAAACGGCAAATTTTCAAAATTTCCATTTCAAAAGCTGCTGGAGGCGACAAATGGACACTGTTTAAGATAGAATTTGTGTATAATATAACACAGAAAATATTGAGACAAAAGGAGAAACTGCTGGTTATCAGCAGTTTCTTCTTTTGTCTCAATGCTTTCCGAAGCCTTTTCTATCAGGGACGTCAAAAGCAGGCCTTGTTTGGGAAAGGGTTAAATATTTTAAATTGATGGAAACAAGAGCTGTCACTGTAAGATGACAATGCCCCCGACACCGCTTTGATTTTAAATTATGGCCAATCTATGTTCAAGGTCAAGGTCATCCAGGGGTCAAGGTCACCAAAGTATGTGCCTACAGAAAGGTAATGTACCAAGGAATGTTGTGGTAAAGTATGAAGCGAATATGTTACGTAATAAGGAAGTTATGGCCAATGTTAAAGTTTTTGGACGGAATGACGGACGGACAGACAGACAGACAGACGGACAGACAGACGGACAGACGGACGGACAGACGGACGGACGGACAAGTCAAATTTATGATGCCTCCCTATCGGGGGCATAAAAAATGAAAATGCTTAATACCAACATTTTATCCTTTTCTTAACATTTTCAGAGCCATAGCATACAAATATTCAATTTATGCAGTAGAAGTGATAATAAAATCCCATGTAACATCTTTTTTTTTGTAGCTGTCTCAAAACTTTCTCTAGGAAAGGGTTTATACAACCAAGAAAGAGGCAGGGGGTCATTCTATTTCATAATATATGTTTCATTTAATGCCATTCTATACTTACTTAAACAAATAAAATCTTGATAAATTTAACACAACGTTTCATTTAAAAGGTATAAAATTGAGGTTTTACGGTTATCAAATTTTGGCACTATGCTAATGGTATTTGTAAAGAGTGAAATTCATATTGAATCTCATATCAACACCTAGGCGATATCGGCCCCCATGACACAGATTGAGAAACTTCTCTTGTGAAATTAGAATTCAAAAAGAAACTTTCAGTGAACAAACATCAAATCACTCTAAATATTCATTGAAAAAAATGACTTTTGGTCATTCACTGTATCTTGTTGATCTCTTGTAGCATTTTATCGTATTTTGAGTAGTATTTCAATCATACATGGGACTGAGAGCTGTTACAGCACCTTACTATGCATTCCTGTTGCTGTTGTTTCTCTTTATCAGAATTACCACAAAATCCTTTCTGAACTTTTTGTAACCAACACTTTTGTGATACCATTGGCACATTTCCTACATTTTGTCTTTATCTTAGATTCATAGCTGAAACATTTTTTATGTTTCTGTGCACAATTAATAATTGGTGGAATCTTACTATGGTAAGGATTGCCAATATCTTTTTAAATTAAACATGCTGCATTTCAACTAAAAAGCCCTTTTGTTTGCTAGTGTGGTTTCTTAAACATTTCAAGATTTCTTAAACATTTCAAGATTTTATTTTCAGTATTTCTTTCTTTGTTTTTCTTCAAAATGAAGGCTTTTCCAATCCTGGCCATTTTCTGATTCACACTTTCCAATTTTTACTTTTGCGATAAAACCTAGCCTTAATTGTATGCATGCTCCAGAAATTTATTTTCAGACCTTTTACAATCAAAACAATAACACCACTGGTCCAAATTTCTATTGAAAAATGATCTATTACTAAAATGTAAAGGTTGAAAATGACGTACAGCCCATGTGCAGATACTGCCTTTGTCTATGCTGACTGCCAATGCAGATATATTTCAGAAATACAGCATGACCAAGTTTGAGTTAAAGTTAGCAGCATAGAAAGAATGACAATTTCAAGGAATTAAAACTGCTCTTTCTTTCTTTCCCGTAAGTAAGAAAAAATAACATAAACAGGATTTCCCAAGCCATACTAAACAATGGTGACACTCTGGCAGGAAAATTACAGGAAATTCATAATTATAGAATCAATATGGTGATAGTTCGTCAATCTTTAGACATGTATTTGAGAGTATGATTTAGTTACTTTTGTTTTCTTATTCTTTGTTCTAATTATTCAACCCATAGAAAAGGTTAGGAAAATTGAGGCAAAGGAAGCCAATAATTCCTTATACAAAAATTAATTTTTGGTAAACTCACATCCATTTATTCATGCCATGATGTTATGTTTACATACAAATAATGATCAATGTACGATCATCTCATTTCTGAAAGACATTCATGATCAAGTCTGTACTGATATTTAATGTCATGATGTACGCAATTACACTATCTATCTTTTCATAACTTCATATTTCATAAAATGTGCAACAAACAGCAAAAAGTTTGGACTCTGCCATTGCTTACCACACAATGGGTGTCTGATCATCAGCAATTTCTTCTTTTCTCTCAATGTTTTCCTAAAATATGTCTTAGTGCTGTTTGGGAAAGATTTAAGCAGTCTGGATTGTTTTGTGGGGGTGTAAGATAGAGCCACTTTTGTGGAAAGATTTGATGTATGTTAAGTTTATAACAGATAGGAATCTGTCCATTGACATATCTGACACACCTGATCATACTAAAATGATTTACTTGTAAAATATGTAGGTACAGTGACTCACTAAATATTTATCAATAAGTGTTATAAATTGGCTTTATCAAAATTAATTTTAGCTTTAACCCTTTCCCAAACGGAAAAAAATTAGGGTGGTCCATTTCTAAAACTGTCACTAATGACAAAATGGAAGTTATTAAAGATGTAATTTGTGCCAAATATGGCATGGAAAATGTTGAGACAAAAGGAGAAACTGCTGGTTATCAGCAGTTTCTTCTTTTGTTTCAATGTTTTCCCAAACCTTTTCTAATAAGGACGTCAAAACCAGGTCTTATTTGGGAAAGGGTTAAAACTTTTGTAGGCTTAAATTGATTGAACAAACTTAGTTAAAATTTTTAGATATAATGCACTTGGGCCTTCATGCCATGAGCTACGTAGCATGCACTGGATTCAATAACAATGCACCAGCTGCTGACAATTGGTCTTGCAGTAACAGCAAAACAAACTCTCCATAATTTCTAACTTTCATGCAAGTATCCATATTGTGTACCTTTTTAATAAATTAAAAATTTGCAAGTGCAAAAATCTGACAGGAACTTTTGACTCTTCAGCAACGATTAAAGATCTTGCATAATTCATGGTGCATTGTTCAAGGAATAAAATCAACTTGTTCCTATGATCATGAATTGTAATTGGACACACAGCACACTTATAAAAGTGGATTCAATTTGATATTTAAACAACTTTAAAAACCATATAAATGGAACCGTAGAATGTTAATTATATGTTATATATTTGTGAGGTACACCAATCATTGTTATACAGGTGATCTCTTCAACATACCACTGACCTGAAGAGCATTTTAATGTCATTAAATCTACATTAAAGACTTATACTAAACCCTTCTAAATCTTGAGGGAGAAATTTAAGAGAGGAGAATATTTAAACATGACATAAATACCACTAAAGCGCATGGTTCTCTTCAAATTCAAACATAAATTTTTAACTGAGAGCGGGAACACTGATCATCATCTACATCCTACAATGGGGTACGGACAAACCCCCCACCAGGACAAAAATCCTCTGACAAAACCCCACCAGGACAAAAAACCCTACTTCTAACATGGAAGAAGTTTAGTAAAGGATGTAGTCAACCCATATAGCATTATTGACATGTTATTGAAATTTCCAGTAATCTTTGACAAACAAAATGTTTGCATTTCCATCATATAGATAAAAGATAAAACTTAAGATGAAACCTAATATAAAAACATTTAACAGTGCTAATGTAAAACAATTTGATTCAGTTAAGAAGTTATCTATAAAAGACTAAAATATGAACATGTGAAAGAAGGGGTGGGGGTTACATCATTGCTGACTTTATGTATGCCTTATAATGGTTTTACATCAAAAGAAAACATTTTTCTCTTCTTTTTCTCTCTAAATTTCAAGCATTTTCGTGATAGACTGAACAAGAGAAGGGAATCCCACACAATCTGATATACATCTGTAATTACAGCCATTTTGACCAAATTTGACCAATTTTGACGGTTGGGTGTCAAAGGTAAACACTAAGTCTTGATGGGGCAGCTTGGTCACTTGAGCCAGATAAAATCTTCATGTGCAAAATATTTGTATAACATTATAGGATAGTGATGGGTCTTCGTTTGTTCTCTATCTTATACAAGAGTTGTCCGCGGACAACGTAGCTTGCCTATAAGGGAGCTTGTCACAAAAACAGCTAATTTTGTGAAAGTAGGTCAAACTCCAAGGTCAAGGTCACAAGGTCAAGGGTCAAGGTCACAAATGAAAGGTCTTGACAGGAGGTATCCATGTGTGAAATATCAAGGCTCTATCAACAAGTTTTGAAAAGAGTCAGCCAAGGAACATTCCTGCCAAATTTGGTAAGAACAAGAGATGTTTGTAAAACATATATGCCCCCTCAAGGGTGTACATTTGATGTAGGTCAAAGTCCAAGGTCAATTTAACAAGGTCCAAGGTCATGGTCAAATATGAAAGGTCTTTGTAGGAGGTGTCTATGTGTGAAATATCAAGGCTGTATACATAAAAGTAAAATGAAATATAGGTCAGGTTAAAGTTTTTAAAAGTAGGCCAAATGCCAAGGTCAAGGTCATGGTCAAATGTGAAAGGTCTTGGTTGGAGGTGTCCATGTATGAAATATCAAGGCTGTAGGTGTAAAAGGACATGATATGATATATGCCTGGTTTAAGTTTTTTTTTTAAAGTAGGTCAAACTCCAAGGTCAAGGTTGCAATATTCAAGGTCATGGTCAAATGTGAAAGGTCTTGGTAGGAGGTGTCCATGTGAATAAAATATCGAGACTGTATAGGTAACAGGACACGAGATATAGGCCTAGTTTAAGTATTTTAAAAGTAGGTCAAACTCCAAGGTCAAGGTCCAAGGTCATGGTCAAAATGGAAATGTCTTGGTTGGAAGTGACCACGTGTGAAATATCAAGGCTGTATGTGTAAAATGACATGAAATATAGGCCAGGTTAAATTATTATAGAAGTAGGTCAAACACCAAGGTCAAGGTCACAAGGTCCAAGGTCATGGTCAAATGTGAAAGGTCTTGGTCGTAGGTGTCCATGGGTGAGTTCATGACGAACGCGAGTTCAACTCGGGAAAGACTGTCTAAAAATAATTTCCGTATGCGCATAGAACAATCCATTTGAACGACTTTATCCACTGACGGGTGTAAACAAATACACGTGTTTAGTAGATTTGAAATTTAGGCCCCAAAATGCAATATATAAATCGAAATCGGTTAACATAAATGATAGTCCTTGTTAAAACACTCATACATGGCACAAAAAAGTATATTTTGAGTAAATGCACGAGTTTTTTATTCGGACTTGGCTTTTGTTGTTATTGTTCGCCTTTTTGGCGCCATCTAGGAACCCGAGTAACACCAGCCTTAGCCAGGGTTAGTGAAGTCGAGGTTAAAAGGTTGAAATGACGTCACTAGCGTCGAACCCGAGACTGTTCATATGGAACTCGAGTTACCCGGGTCGAACCCGCGTTGCCATATGAACTTACCCCATGTGTCAAATATCAAGGCTGTATGTGTAAAATGACATGAAATATAGGCCAGGTTAATGTATCATAGAAGTAGGTCAAAGTCCAAGGTCAGGGTCACAAGGTCCAAGGTCATAGTCATATGTGATAGGTCTTGGTTGGTGGTTTCCATGTGTCAAATAACAAGGCTGTATGTGTAAAAGGACATGATATATCGGCCAGGTTAAAGTTTTTAAAAAGTAGGTCAAACTCCAGGGTCAAGGTCACAAGGTCCAAGGTCATGGTCATATGTGATAGGTCTTGGTTGGTGGTTTCCATGTGTCAATTATCAAGGCTTTATGTGTAATAGGTCATGAGATATATACCCGGTTTAATTTTTTTAAAGTAGGTCAAACTCCAAGGTCAAGGTAACAAGGTCCAAGGTCATGGTCAATTGTGAAAGGTCTTGGTAGGAGGTGTACATGTGTGAAATATCAAGGCTATATGTGTAATAGGTCATGAGATATATGCCCGGTTCAATTTTTTTTAAAGTAGGTCAAACTCCAAGGTCAAGGTCACAATGTCCAAGGTCATGGTCAAATGTGAACAATGTTGATAGGAAGTATCTATGTGTGAGATACCAAGCCTGTATGTGTAACAAGACATGAGATATAGGCAATTTTAAGAATTAAGTGTAAATTCAACAAAGAGCAATAACTCCAAGAATTTCATTGGCAAGGTTATGGTTCCTGTGCACTGCACCTATCCATGATGAAATCTATCCACCTGTAAAGTTTCATGATTCTACCTACATACTTTTAGAGTTGTGCTCCAGACAAGAATCAAGTTATAAAATCAACAAAGGGCAATAACTCCAAAATTTTGATCGCCAGAGTTACGGTTCTTGTGCACTGCACCTCTCCATAATGAGATCTATCCACATGTAAAGTTTCATGATTCTACCTTACATACTTTTTGAGTTGTGCTCCGGACAAGAATAAGATTTTAAAATCAACAAAGGGCAATAACTCCAAAAATATGATCAGCAGAGTTACAGTTCTTGTGCACTGCACCTCTCCATAATAGGAGCAATTAACCTGTAAAGTTTCATGATTCTACCTTACATACTTTTTGAGTTATTCTCCGGACAAGAATCAAGTTTGAAAATCAACAAAGGGCAATAACTCCAAAAATATGATCGGCAGAGTTACAGTTCTTGTGCACTGCACCTCTCCATAATGAGATCTATCCACCTGTAAAATTTCATGATTCTACCTAACATACTTTTTGAGTTATGCCCCGGACAAAAATCAAGGTTGAAAATCGACAAAGGGCAATAACTCCAAAAATTTGATCTGCAGAGTTATGGTTCTTGTGCACTGCACCTCTCCACAATGAGATCTATCCACCTGTAAAGTTTCATGATTCTACCTTACATACTTTTTGAGTTATGCTCCGGACAAGAATCAAGTTATAAAATCAACAAAGGGCAATAACTCTAAAATTTTGATCGGCAGAGTTACGGTTCTTGTGCACTGCACCTCTCCACAATGAGATCTATCCACCTGTAAAGTTTCATGATTCTACCTTACATACTTTTTGAGTTATGTTCCGGACAAGAATCAAGTTATAAAACCAACAAAGGGCAATAACTCAAAAAAATTGATCAGCAGAGTTACAGTTCTTATGCACTGCACCTCTCCATAATGAGATCTATCCACCTGTAAAGTTTCATGATTCTACCTTTAATACTTTTCGAGTTATGCTCCGGACAAGATTTGGTCTACGGACAGACAGACGGACCGACCGACCTACCGACCGACCTACCGACCGACCGACACTTGCAAAACAATATACCCCCTTTTTCTTCGAAAGGGGGCATAATAATAGTGCATGAGATATAGGCCAGGTTAAAGTTTTTCAAAAGTAGGTCAAACTCCAAGGTCAAGGTCACTAGGTCAAAGGTCATGGTCACAAATGAAAGGTCTTGTCGAGATGTATCCATGTATGAAATATCAAGGCTGTATCTCTAATAGTGCCTGAGATATAGACCAGGTTAAAGTTTTTCAAGTGAAGACGCGACGGGACGGGACGGGACGGTACGCGACGCCGACGCCGACACTAGGGCTGTGACATTAGCTCCCCGGACATAAAGTCCCGGCTCGCTAAAAATCATTGTAATGGCAGGGACACTATCTGACTTGGTGTTTCTTGTTTCTGTATGGTATTTACATTGTTACAAAGTTAACTAGAGTTCTAGAATAAGGCATGCCATCTACCATTCTACTATCTCAGTGTATATCCTCTGAAATGATGACAGACCCCGGTTTCTCGAAAAACTTAAGTACATACTCATGAGTACATGCTCAACTTCAATGGAATACTCTCCAACGTTGAAGGGTATTCCATTGAAGTTCACATGGACTTTGTGTGATTTGAGTATGGCGCTCAGATTTGAGTCTGAGAACGTGCTTAAGTTTTTCAAGAAACCAGGGCCAGGTCTCTCCCAATACGCTAGGCTACGTCATTGCAGCATAGTGCTCAGTATGACGTACTAAATGGGTCAAAAGTCTATATAGAGCTTGCACGCATAAAATATACACATCGACGCATATATTTTCAACTGCTCGCGTAAATTTTATGCATCGACGCGTAAATATGCGCTTCGATGCATAAAATTTACGCGAGCAGTTGAAAAAATATGCATCGACGCGTAAATTTTACGCAAGCAGGAGTATAAAATGTTAAACTGAGGCTGGCCAATGGGAGAGGCGGTTAGAAACCTTTCCCTTTATACCATAAAATTGATGGGTGAAACGAAGGATCTGATTGGTTAATAGATAAAATACCCGTCGACGCGTATATTTACGCAAACAGTTGAAAATTGATGCGTCGACGCATAAATTTTCAACTTCTCGTGTAAAATTTATGTGTCAACGCGTATATTTTATGCGTGCACGCTCTAAATAGACTTTTGACCCATTTGGTAAGTCATAGCTCAGTGCCTAGTGCATGGGGAGACACCTGGGTTTCTGAGGATGATTTGTGCACGAAAACAATGAGATAGTTCCATCTATTTTCTACCATACAGAGTTGCATAAAAATTTCTCAACTCCATTACAGAACAATCGACAGGGGCGGTAATGTTCTTTAGCTAATTTAGATGTCAATAATTCTAAAAACATTTTCTTAATTTGAGAATTCGCTTTGCAATTAATGTTCACACTAGGATATATGCTCATCATTTTCTTTTACATGCTTTATTTGGAAAAGAAAAGCAGGGAAATTGCAAAGGATTTATGGCTATATGGAGGGTTTTCAAGAGCGAGCTTCCTGTGTGGGACTTCAGAGTGAGATATACTGTTTGAGTACTATCTGGAGAGCCCTTTAATATCCCTTACTGCCATGATAAACTGCCACCACTACCTTAAAGAGTATGGCTGCAAAGTCCAAATGAAGCATCAAAGGAGAGAGGTGACTATATAGTATAAAGACCGTTTTACTCCCATTAAAATTGATTCATAATGAAGTAAATGAAGTATAATATTATGTTGTTGAGTTTCAGATTTCAATGAAAGCTGTTATTGTTCATCATATTGACAGAGCACCAGATTTTGAAGGAGGATAAACATTGTGGGTGCAGCAGCTGCTTTTTAACCCTTTTCCAAAGAATGTAATTTTAAACTGGTCAAATTTTCAAGGAGTTGAAGTTGACCAAATTATTGTGTAAATGTTTTCCCAAGCTTTTTCATTTAGGAATGTCTGAGACACCTTCCGAAATCTTATACGCTTTCAAACCTATATTCAGACCTTATAACTAAAGCCTTATTTTCAGTTGTAGTGCATTTAAAATGCACTACAACTGAAAATAAGGCTTTAGTTATTTATTGCACTTTCATGTATTGTAAAAAGTATGAGGGTTGCCCTTTCATAATTTATTTTCTGTAGAATATGGTAATGTCAATACTCTGTTCAAACAAAAGGTGCAATGCACATAAATCATATATAGAATATCCCCATGTCATCTGACTAATTATAGTAAACTAACAAGACATCATTTTGCCACGACCCAAAACACCGTAACATAAAGTCGCTTTTCAACAAAAACCTTGTAACTGCAGTTTGTTTTAAGCTGCAGTTACTAGGTTTTTGTTGAAAAGCAGCGGTAAATTATTTTGGCAGCCAGGTGACAATATGATCTATAAATGTTGACCTTTTATATTTACACTATGTCATAAATCGGACATACATCTTTTCTGCTTGAGTAAACTGAATCATTTAAGGGTAATTTGAAACCCAATCATCAAACATTTCAATTTGTAATTCTGATATTATATTTCCCTTTCTATCCTACATCAAGCTTCAGTTCTTTCTGAATCTTAACCCTTTCCCAAACAAGACCTGGTTTTGACGTCCCTAATAGAAAAGGCTTGTGAAAACATTGAAACAAAAGAAGAAACTGCTGATAACCAGCAGTTTCTCCTTTTGTTTCAATATTTTATGCGCCATATTTTACACAAATCCTATCTTTAATGACACCTATTTTGTCATTTATGGCAGTTTTTGAAGTGGATCATCCTAAAATTTTGTCGTTTGGGAAAGGGTTAAGATCAGACAGCAAAACATGGCATGCAGTCTGGTCAATTCATGACACACAATGTCATTCACAATCTTATAGATGATTACCATTGTATGAAAACTTAAACTGTAATAAACTTTGATGACCAATATAAGAAATTCAGAATGACTAAGTCTTTAAATGTCCACAATGGGTCAAAAACAAAACCTAGCTTCTGGTATGTTTTAGCTCGCGATAAATGACTTGGCAGAGCATCCCTAGCTAATAGCTAGTGCTGCTCTGCCTGGTCATTTATCAGGACTGCTATCTATGCTTGTCACATACATTTTGTATATATTTTGCACTATATAATAAATAGTAACTGTAGGTCTGTTGAAGTAATGAATGGTAAATCTACAATATCTGCAATAAACATT
Source organism: Fragum sueziense (assembly GCA_963680895.1). Taxonomy (NCBI): domain Eukaryota; kingdom Metazoa; phylum Mollusca; class Bivalvia; order Cardiida; family Cardiidae; genus Fragum; species Fragum sueziense. Next base: position 66,957,021 of record OY804593.1, read on the forward strand.
GGAATGGCTGTAGCAGGTCATCATGAATTTCATCCCTTTCCATAATGACAGAATTCTAAGTTGGTTCAAATGCAACGATGAAGCAGGCCAAATCTTGTATACAATGCTGTAATGCGCATCAAATCACACGTAAGTGTTAAGGAAATATTACATGCAAAAGAGATCATACTGGTTACAAGCATTTTCTTTAAATTCTTCTGAATGTTTTCAAAAGTTCTTGTCTGGAAATGTTACTGCTAGGGTATATTTCAGAAAGGATTCTCCTAGTTTGTCCTTAAGCACTTGGATGAAGTGTGTTGGCTTTTACGACAGAACAATAACTGCAATAAACTGTAATGACCAACATTGGAATGCCTGTAACAGGTCACAACAAACCCTGTCCTTGTGGGGACATGGCTTCCATTAACCCTTTCTCAAACGACACGATCCTCTGATGATCCAATTGGAAAGCTGCTCCAGACGACAAAATTCATGTTAAAAAGGAAAGGGTTTGTGTACAATGTGGCACAGAAAACCTTGACACAAAAGGAGAAACTGCTGGTAATCAGCAGTTTCTTCTTTTGTTTCAATGTTTTCCCAAGCCTTTTCTATAAGGGACGTCAAAACCATGTCTTGTTTGGGAAAGGGTTAAGATTCACAGCTGATTGTGTCACTGTAATGCTCACTAAATAAATGTTTTGAAACAATGGACAGAAACATATAGGGTTTAACATCATTTTCAAGCTCTCACAATGAAAATTATAACGATAATATTCCGCAAATTAACCTTTTTCCAAACGGCCAAGATTTAGACTGTCCTAATTTAAAAACCGCCACAGACGACAAGATAGATGTTGATACATACTGAACATAATAATTATGTAAACTATAGCGCATAAAATATTGTGGCTGATTATAATCAGCATTTACTTCTTTTGTCTCAATGTTTTCCGAAGCCAAATCTATTTGGGATGTCATAACCAGGTCTTGTTTGAAAAAAAAGGGTTACATTAGATTCTTGTAAAGGATATAGCTCTTGTGTTGACAATACTTTAACTTGCAATAATCTGCTATAAACTTCAATTGTGAAAGACAAATTGGAAAATTGGCCATTACAATGGCTATTTATTACCTGCTTAAACCTAGTCAATATTGAAAGGCAAACATTCCCCCCTCAACCACAAAAAATATATGCGAACAAGCAACTTGCAATGTAAATCTTATATGTATCTGCATTAGTTCATTGGATACTGCCACTTGTGACCAAATCATTTCTATTCATCTTTGACAGCATACAGAGTGACAAGCTCATTTGCCTTGATAAAAGCATTTAATAATGCTTCAGGCGTTGCTCAAACCAGTACAAACATGATGCTGCTTTCCATCTTCGACGCTGCTTTTCATCCTTTTTCATCTTACACAGGCATGCGATTGTTTATGAGAATAAAGTAAATGAAATGTATGCAGACAGTTATAGTCAATTTATGTCAACATTTGATTTTGATATAATGGAGTCACTACGGCTACGTTGGATGTACTTGGAAGAATATACAGGATTTGATAACTTTTGGGCCGATCAAGGCTTAAGGCAAAGGCGAAAGGGATTTTCTATATTTTCCTTACTAATATACCAAGCAAAGTATCTCAAAAGTGGCAGGAGTATGATACCCAAATAGAAGAGAAACACCTTAACCTGCCTCTAACCCCTTAGTATACATGTATATAGACGATATAGATAATGTTTTTTATTATATTCTCTGTACACATATTCAATAAAGAAAAAAAGGTGAATAGCCCTTTTATATATTCAGAAAGACCAATACTATGCGAAATATATTCAACTAGAACTGTCGCAAAGCGGACGAATACCCCCCACTAGCGCATTGTCACTGAAAAAGTGCTAAAGTTCAAAGTGGCATAACTCTGAAACTACTGCCTGGATCAAGATGAAAATTGCAGGTGCACAACTTCATATGATAGGAAACAACCTGCTAAAATTTCAGCAAAATCGGTCAAAAACTGTGGGAGGAGAAGAGGACACAAAATTATGTCCACGGACGGACGGACGGACGGACGGACGGACAGACGGACAGACGGACGGACAACCTGAATCCAGTATACCCCCCCCATAACTTTGTTGTGGGGGGTATAATTACTTACATCGACATAGAAAGAGAGGGCATTGTAAATGTAACACTTGGGTTCAAAATGGCCATTGTGACCTTATTTGTCCATGTCAAATCTGTATAAAAACTAAACAAATAGCAGCATGGCAAAAGTCAGGACACCAAACATTTAGAATACATAGGCCTAGTATAATACAATTATATCGCTGCTTTTCAACAAAAACCTCGTAACTGCAGCTTAAAACAAGCTGCAGTTACGAGTTTTTCATTGAAAAGCAACAATATAATTATATTCTCTCTAAGTTCTGACTCAGTGGTCATTGCTCTTTTGAAACTGTTTCCCAAACAAGACCTAGTTTTGACATCCATAATTAAAAGATAAGACTCAGGGAAACATTGATAACCAGCATTTTCTCCTTTCGCCTAAATATTTCTCTGATACATTGTACATATATTGTACCCTTTTCACATCAACTGTTTTGTTTGTAGTAGCTTTGGACTGGTCTTAAATTTCAATGTTTCTATACTCTAATAGAAGAATTTACAACAATTTATGTCATCTTTACACAGTCATGCCAGTTGCTTGCAATTTCAAACAGTCTATAATTTTGAAATATCTTTTCGCTGATTTTTTTCTGTTTTAGCGGAAACACTCTTTTGGGTTGTTTGTGGTGTATTGCGAATCACAGCAGGTCAAGTCTTTTTGTGTGAAACATAAAATTTAGCGCTATCTACTTCAGTAGTCTCGAAATTCGGTAAGAATATCTATGAATGCATGCAATATATCTAAACTCTATATTTGGCCCATTGGTTTATTCAAGCTCTTACTTGAAACGGGGTTTAGGCAATCAAGAAAGTACAAGAACATGTATTTCATACCTTGCTGACTAACAGTACTTTCATTACTTTGATCCGTTTAAGGGTTGTCAAAACCATGCATTGAGGCATTCTTAAAGCCTCTCTTACAACCGGTCATACATGCTCCTGCGTGCGGTCTGCGTCTAAAACGTAGGCATAGTCGTGCGGTGCATGCACGTGTAACGTACGATTTTGGTGGACGCAAACACGAGGCAGACTACACGCAGCAAAGAATTGATCAGACAATTCTTTGAGCCTCTCTTACAACCTGTCGTGCGTCCTTATAAATTGTGCGTTTTAAAACGCACGATTTATAAAGACGCATGACGGGTTGTAAGAGAGACTTTAGAGAAGAGATAGTGGTTAGTAGCCTACCAGAAATACCTAATCCCTGATCTTACCTGAGCCTGTGTAGAGTACCGTGTCCCTGCTTGCATGGAGTCATAACAATGATCGAATGTGAACTCTTTAATACGAGATCGACTGTCTCCAAACTCCGGTATTCCAAGTACCTGCGAAATAGAGAGATAGAGAACAATTTACTCTAGACTTGTCCAACTTCAAACATGTAGACAACAATATCAAGTAAATGAAATTTTACAGATTTCTGGGTAAAAAACATGGGAAATGAAGAAATTGCTTGTTGCCAGCAATTTCTTCATTTTCCATAATGATTTCCAAAACCTTTATCTTGTATGGCTTAAAAAAGCTTCATCGTGTGAAAATGGGTTAAAGATGATACAGTTCAAATAGGATTGATTGGCTTGATCGGTCCATCTAAATTGCCTTTTGAAAGCAGCAATTCATCAATTTGGACATGTAATATAATGTACGGCTAGACGCCAAAATGTTAAAACATGGGCAGCGTAAAGAATGTAATCAATGTCATATAATGTGTGGATTAAAGCCCTGTTGGAAAGGTTTAAATTTAATTTGTAAGAAATTTGATGCTTAGTTAACCCTAGATGAACACAGATAGGCTCTTTATCTAATCTTACCAGGGTGATAAATATCCTAAAGCTCATTCAGGCCTGAAACACTCTTCTGTCTTTTGGTTTTCAAAAACCTTCCAAAACAATGACACATTTTTATGCATCTAATAGAAAAAGCTTGGGGAAAACATTGTGGAAAAAGAAGAATATGCTGATAATCCTTTTGCCACAATATGCTGTTGTCATCATAAACAAATCCTATGTTAATCAACATTCATTTTGTCATCTGCAGCTCAGAATTCAAATCAGGACAGTCTAATTTTTTATCATTTACGAATATGGTTAGATTTCTTTCTTATTTGACAGAACTATAGGAGGAATTGGGCACACAAGAAATTGCTAACAGATGGACAGACGACCGCGGCCATAACATAATATGACCTTTTGGGCCTTTAAATATTCAAGCAATTTTTTTTTCAAATATTGTAGTTATTATTGTGTAAACCAAAAACAGTCATAAAGAGAGACCCTCAAATACAATATTGCAATGTTAGCTATAATATCAGGCCCATAGGAAGCAATTTCATATGGGGGGGGGGGGGCTTGAGCCCTTGTCTTGAATATTGGGGGGGGGGGGGGGGGCTAATTTGAATTTTCCCAAAATTTTCAGTTTTAGATAAAGAAAATTTGACAATGTTGGCCAACTTTTGGGGGGCCCCCCTATTCCTACGGACCTGAGTATGGGTTTTCCAATCCTGAATATTTGTCAATGACAAGGAATAATTGATATTGAACCAAAATATTCTTTTTTCTGTCCATAGTATCCTCAATTTCGGATCATTAAAAAATATTTGAAGTTCTTTTGAAAGGTCCTCAGGTATTTATAATTTTATTGAGATTCCTAACCCTCCCTTTAAAGATCCTGCCATAATACAGATCAAGGCCTTTGTACTTTCTGTTAACTTAATTACCGGTTATGCAGCGTATAATGGAAAGATTAATTGAAAAAATATCTACTAGGCGTGGATTTAATGTGATTAAAACCATTCATAACTATGTGGGAATTCAACAATGACTTTGACTTAACCCTTTTAGAATAGTGTCTTTTTTAAAAAATATTTATTTAAAATTAATTCTTGATTTTATAATTTGTATGAAAACAGCTTTATTTCACCTTTTCTCAGCCCTAGTGAAAGGCTTTAAAAAATTTTTTTATAGATCAGAAGAAAATGCTGATGACCAGCATAAAAAAGATAGAAAAGGGATTTTTGTTTCACTTTCAAAACATGCAGATTATGCCGATTTGCATCGCTGTATTTGATCTACAGGCATGCAAATGGTAGTGTAATTAATCATACAATTATCTCTGCCAATTAGACTTAATGACAGACAATTAACTGATCATCAAACACTTATTATTGTTTGAATGAGTGCTGTATAAAGACTATGGGGTTAAAGTAAGTTTTTTCTTTAAGGCCAGGGCCCATGTTCACTGACGTTTCTAAATTGATTTTCTAAAGTAAAGTTACATAACAACCAATCAGAGTGGCTGATTCTTTTGTTTAATTAACCCCTTCCCTAACAAGACCTGGTTTTGACGTCCCTAATAGATAAGGCTTAGGAAAACATTGAGACAAAAGAAGAAACTAATGATAACCAGAAGTTTCTCCTTTTGTCTCAATATTTTCCTGGCTATATTTTACACAAATCATGTCTTTTTTATCATCATTTTTGTCGTTTGTAGCATCTTACAAATTGAACCGCCATAAAATTTTATCGTTTGGTAATGGGTTAAGTTTGTCTTGGTCACTCTGATTGGCTGTAATGCAATTTTACTTTAGAAAATCAATTTGGAAACATTGGTGAATATGGGCCCTGGTCACATACAATTCTGCATCCACATGCCATCCACACCACGTCCAAAATTATACTGCATGGATCCCCTGTTTAAGATGTGCCAAGGGCGTGAATTTACGAATGACTTCTTCTATCAATTCCCATCATATCCAAAACAAGCACACATTCAAATTAAGATATCAGGCATGTGCATGCATTTAAATGATTACGCAAAGAATAATTCAGATGCATAATGCGTTCCATAGAAATAACAAAAGTTCAAGTATGATTTTAAATGTACAATGTCATGCTCTCATAATATTGTTATTGTTTATCTATTTTCTTGATCATGGTGTGGATTGTGCAACATGGGAAGGGTAACTTTTACTGCCAAATTAGCCCCACTTCGGATCAGAAATTGTGCAATAACTTTCTGATTTCTGCATTAATTTTCGTGCTGTCTGTTGAATATACCCCGCCATACTGAGCTCTTTCCTCATATGTATGACTTATTTGAAAACTCCTTGTTCTTTTCCCAAAGATTGATCCCAACCAACCAGAAAAACAATCTGATTTTTTAAACCATTTCTACTAAGAGCCGCTAAAACCCGGTCTTGTTTGATAAAGGATTAAAGTATCATCTAAAAGACAAGGGATCCTCTTAAAACCAGACTGACATGATTCAACACAACAAAATATAAAATTTGAAACAATTTAAGCCATTACCACAAAGTGACTCCTTTTGACTCCCCACAAGATAATGGCTTTGGAAAACATCGCGGAAAATGAAGAAATTGCTTGTGACAAGCAATTTCTTTATTTCCCTCAATGTTTTCTACCCAAAAAGCCCAAAAATGGAGAATTTTGTTCTCTTGAAATTGTCGTCTGCAGCATCTTTGAATTTGATTCGGTCTAGAATTTTGCCATTCGGTAATGGGTTGACATGATTCGACTAATAAATATGCACTACAAAATATAAAATTTGAAACAACTTAAATGCCTAATAAAATATGCTGGAGGTCTGCCAATTAAACTATTATGGTCTATGACTGTATAGGGCACTCAATGATCAAAGCTTGTTTGTACTGGGTGGGTCAACTATTTTACTTACAATTTGGCATAGTTCTGATAGATTTCTTAACCCATTCAATGTTTTTTGACGCCTTACAAGATAAATGCTATGGAAAACATCATGGAAAATGAAGAAACTGATTGAGATCTGCCAATTAAACAATTATGGAACCAGGCCCGTAGGAACAGGGGGGGCTAGGGGGGCTAAGCCCCCTTCAATGTTGGTCAAAAATGTGGAATTTTCTTAATTTTACGCTGAAAATTTTGGGAAATTCCAAATTAGCCCCCCCCCCCCCATATTCAGGACTTGGGCTTTAGCCCCCCCCCCCCATCAATATGAAATTGCTTCCTACGGGCCTAGGAACTTGTTTGAACTGCAAGCACGGATCCAGGTATTTTTCCCAGGGGGGGGGGGGGGGGGTCATCCGATCTTGAACCCCTTTTTTCGCCAAATTTCAGGGGGGGGGGGGGGTCATTGATCTGCATGCAGATACATGTCATACCATGAAGGACTAAATATAACAACGGTTTGTCGTGGCAAACAGGGACAAAAGACGCAGCTTATTTGGGACATGACCAGTAATCTTTTTGATAACCCCCTTTTTTGCCTAATTCCAGGGGGGGGGGGGGGGGGGGGGGTCCTCTGGATCCGCGCATGAACTGGGTGGGTCAACTTCATACTACTGCAGATTACAAAAGGGATGTTGATAAAGATAGGATTTTTGTACAAAATAGTCAAGAAAATATTGAGGCAAAAGGAGGAAATGATGGAAATCAGCAATTTCTTCTTTTGCCTCAATGTTTCTTAAACCCCTCCTGCTACAGACATCAAAAGCAGGATCTTGTTTTGGGAAAGGGAAAGCCATCTGTTTTGTCTGCAAGTCTACTTTCACCTGATTCTTAACAAAATTATCAAACCTTTTTTGCTCACAGGGACTCCTCATTCAATGGGTTTAATCCCATTTCGTCTACTCCCAATTCGTCTACTCCCAATTCGTCTACTATTTTTGACAAAAGTCCCATTTCGTCTACTCTTCTATACTTTGTATATCAATATGATATCATATGATTTTTATCAAAATGTTTGCATTTTTATTTCATTTTTTAATATATTGACTTAAATGCATACCTTAAAACAAAAATTGATGTTGTTAATTGATGATTTGACATGAAAGTAGACGAGTTGGGACAGTAGACGAATTGGGACTCAAGGCACTAAAAAGACAGTAGACGAAATGGGAGTAGACCAATTGGGATGTTACCATTCAATGTGGCAATCTTTTGATAAATCTCACAACTTTCAAGAGCTCTTATGTTGTTGGTATTCATAAGTTTACCAATCAAACATTTAAAGAAATACTTCATATGATTTTATTTATACTGGCTCTCAATGGTCAGGTCTTGTTTGTAATAGGCGGATCAAACTTCAACAACCCTACTTGTAATTATTTTTTCTCCATTTTTACCTTTATATTTTCTATAGAGATGGTATTCCTTTTTACTCCAACAATTTCTTTTGAGCCATCCTCCTTTTCCCTGCAAAGAAAGTGAAACAGTATTGTTAATCCTTTCCTAAACGACAAAATTTTAGGCTGTTCCTATTTAACCCTTTCCAAAACAAGACCTGGTTTTGATGTCCCCTATAGAAAAGGCTAGGAAAAACACTGAAAAAAAAGAAGAAACTGCTGATAACCAGCAGTTTCTCCTTTTGCCTCAATATTTTCTGTGCCATATTTTACACAAATCCAATCTTTATTAACATCCATTTTGTCATTTGTGGCAGTTTTTGAAGTTGATCAAAAATTATGTCGTTTGTGAAAGGGTTAAAAGCTGCTGCAGATGACAAAATTGATATCAAATAGGAAGGGTTTGGTTTGTTGGGATTTTACCCTGTTTTCAACTACTAAGGTCATATTGCGGCGGCTGGAGCACCTAACCATGGATTCCTGTTGTTTCTCATACCAGTGCTACCACAATACCCTTACCGAGCCTCCAGCTGCTCCCCCACATAGGTTCACGATATCAAACCATTGATGGGTGACATTTTTGTCAGTAAGGGTATTTGACACAGCCGGGTATCGAACCCGGGACCTCTTGAATGAGAGGCAGATGCGCTACCAACTGCGCAATGGCTGCAGCCTCAAATAAAAGGGGACTTGTGTACAAAATAGTACAGAAAATATTGATGCAAAAGGAGAAAATGCTGTTATCAGCATTTTCTTCTTTTGCCTCAATGTTTTCAAAAGCCTTTTTCTATTTAGGACACCAAACCAGCTAATTTGGTTGTTTGGTAAAGGGTTAAGCACCTGGGCTAAGGGACAACATGCTTGTTACTGCAAGACATGCTTTCTTTGTTCATCAGCACCAGATTTAGTGAACCTGCCTCTAGATTCTTACAAATTACTACACTTACTACTACACTTAGGGCCTACCCTTTATTATCCCCATGGCTGCTTTGACTGAGAATGTAGATCAAGACCAGCCTGCACATTTGTGCCATCTGATCTTGATCAACATTCTCTTTTTAAAAGCCATTGATTGCTTGAAAAGTCACCCTTTCCAAAACAAGATCTGATTTGACATCCCTAATAGAAAATGCTTGAGAAAACATTGAGGCAAAAGAAAATGATGATAATCAGCCTTTTCTCATTTTGCCTCAATATTTTAGAACTAAACCAGTCTGCTGCATGTGCAAACTGCTGAGTGCACAAATGTGCATCCTGACCATTTTCTACAATATCTGCTTGTTTTGAGTAAAATAAATAGGAATCTAAGTAATTGGCCCAATTTTCGATAGGTAGGGGAATGCCAAATTGCCAATTAATAAATCTCCCACAATTACAAGGGCAAAACGATCTGAAATTCTCAAAATAATTGGTAACAAATTGCTTACTTTTCGTTCAGGGGCCGAACCCTGACGGCTACTCGAATATTCGACATTTCTATCCTATTTCATACATTTTAACGAATAATCCCACGGAATACACAAAACTATTTCCACGCACATGTACATAAACACGATCCAATACACATACTGACTACTTCAAAACTGCCGAAAATTCTATCTAGGTTTTTCGAGTGTCAGTGTGTGTAAAAAACACCGACCAATGCCGACCGCTTTTAGCGTAGTAAATTGTAAAGGTAGAGGCAAATACGATATCCGATATTAATTTTCAATTTTCATTTTAATATTTCGTTAAACCCGAAAACAATAGAAATGTAACGGTCTTTTGACTATTGAGGATTTAAATGCTCTCTCAAATAAATTAAATTGTTAATCTAGCTTATTGTACTTACCCAATATTTATTCGGTTCGGTTAACCCACTTAGTCACGCGATTTGAAGCTTTGCGCGGGAAAAATGTTTTGCACGTGCAAAAGCGCGGTTTTCTACGATCGATTAGATTATTCTTCACCGCAGTGATCTCCCCTTAATCAGTATAAAATAACGAAGTAGTGTGAAAAAGAAAACGATAGATGGATATTGAATCACTTTTCATGTTTTCCATGTTTTCGGCGGGACAAAATTCAGCACATGCATAAGCGCGGTTTTCGAAGGATTTTCTATAAATGCCCTGAAAATAGTCCAGTAGGAATAGCGGGGCTAGGGGAGCTAGGCATCCCCCCTCAGCCTCCCCCTCCGTTGGCCAGAAATGCCGAAACGTCCATATTTTACACTGAAAATTTAGCGAAATCCAATTTAACCTGTCCAATATTCAGAAAAGGGTTTAAGCCCCCCCCCCACCCCATTTTAAAATAGGCCTAGGGGAGACCGGGGTTAATTGAGCCACGGGGTTAAACGAACCACCCCAATTTTCTCTCGCATACTTTTCAATTTCACGTTTTCGCTGTAAGTATTCGAGGCGGGAATGTTTTTAGTATTCATCGGTGAAAATTTCGAGAGATTCTGTCTTGTTAGATGGATTTTATGCCTAAAAAACGAAATTTCGACCTTAAAATTGTTTTTCACAATTCATGCATTCCGTCTTCGCACTCCAATGCACAGCAAATCTCAGCAGTATTCTTTACATTTTACAGATATATGATATCTGCAGAATGTACAATTGAATTCCGTTATTGACATTGTAAGATGGGTTCTTCACAAATGACAAGTATATGACCATGGTGTGTACCGGGGTAAGTTGAACCACTATGAAAATAAGTGCAAATAAAACGCTCCAAATAATTCTGGGCCTTTTAAACTGTATGTTGTATGTCTAATCGAATTCTCTTGAAAACTGAAATAGATGTTTATTCTTTGAACGAAATATTACGATATTATTGCAGGTAACAACCATTTTCATCATTATGAATGAAATCTGGTGTTTATTTCTCTTTTCGGTGTGAATAATTATCGTAAACATGCCAATTGGTTCAACTTACCCCATGTACTGGTTCAACCTGCCCCGTCAAAGGGGTTAAATGAACCATTTCACCAGCTCTGTTTAAAATGATTTTCTGCGGATTATGGATGTCGAAAATATCTGTCAAAGGTTTAGAAACATACGAGAGATGTTGATCTTTGATATGGTATTGATCAGAGCACTCTGCGTGAAACTAAGAAAGCCCTATCTGAAATTTATCAAAAAGTGGTTCATGATACCCCGGTCTCCCCTACTTGCTTCCTACGGGTCTTATAAGGATGGCAGAAAATCAGTCAAAGCATTGGTAAACAATTAGGCTATAACCTTTCCAGAAGGGAAAATAAACGGTGGGGCCATTTTTTTTCTTTTCTCTCAATGACTTCTGAAATATTCTCTGTGTTGTCGGAAACAAAACATAGATTGGTAAAGAGTTAATGATGAACAATCACAGTCTCTGGCGGTTTGTTTGGGTTGTTGTGGGCATTAGGCCTACTCTTGATAATTTCTGAACTTCTGCTTCAAAGTGTCATAATTCAAAAGGGTTGTAGGTGACTACAATACTGTTACCAAATGTATACCCGAAAGATCCACAAAACGATCCTAGTCAGCCTGTAGTCTGCGTAAACTAACTAGGGTCCGTCGATAGACTACAGTACTTTTTCACACTTTCAAGAAGTGTGGAAGGTCCAATGTAGGCATACCCTCTATAATATGTTTAGCCTAAATGATTGGTAGAAAAGGATAACATGCTTGATTATCAATGTCTTTCTTCCTTTCATTTGCTGCTTTTGCGTGCCGTATTGATAAGAAACGCCAAAATGCTTGATAATGTCAATGATAATAGTCATATTTCTTGCTAGAAAGATGTATATTTTCCTTTGTCACTAAGTTTTCGAATTTAGAACAGTCATGAACAATAACTGCATATGTTATGGACTTTGAAACATTTAAAGTTTTGTCCCCTTTTCAATCCCGATTTTATTTTAGGACAAGAATGTGTGTGTAATTGTAGTCGGGGGCACATTCCTTGAATCAGAACTGCATATAAGAACGGGTAACAGCTTTTTCCAAGCACAATATTTAATTCACTATTCATCAAACCCATGTTGTTGGTAGCCCTACTAATTGGAATCTAGTCGCCACAACCGTTCAAGTGGGTAACAACGAAATTGGGATTGGATTTGAAATAACGAGTTTAGAAAGCCTTTACTCCCATCTTACCTGTTGCTCTGTTGAACCCCTCGAACTTTGGAAAAGGGGAATTGTCACATTGCATCCATCTATTCACCCATTACCAAACGACAAATTTTGGACTGGTCCAAATTCAAAGATATTGCAGACAACAATTTGGAGTCAATGAAAATTGACATTTTTATTGTCTATTTGAGTAAAAAACATTGTTGGAAATGAAGAAATTGCTTGTACCAAGCAATTTCTTCATTTTCCACAATGTTTTCTAAAGTCATTTTCTTGTAATGAGTCAAAGAGTCATTTTGTGGTAATGGATTAAGCATTAGAGGGCGTATCCAGTGTGATTTTCCAGGTGAAGTACACTTTCTGTGAGACCTTTTTAAACTTACGTAATTATGGTAATTTTCTCTTTTTTCCATATGTTTCTTCCGTCTCTCTCGTAACTTATTTCTAACAGCATGAATAACATTTTAATGGTACTAGTAGTTAAGTTTCGAGGCATTTCTTTGAAACCTTTCTCTCACTCCATCCTCTCCTCTTTCCGCGGGATATTTAGTTGTTTATTTTGTTATATCAAATCTTTTCCAAATGGCAAAAATAAGGACTGCCCATATTTTGAAAGTAGCGGCAGTCAAAAAATGGTGAAAAGAGGGTCTGTTTACAATAAAATACATAAAACATTGAGACAAACGGAGACAATACTGATTATCTGCATTTCTTCTATTGTCTCAACATTTTCTGGAGTCTTTTCTGTGCATGACATCAAAAAGTCAGTCTTGATTGCAGGAGGGTTAAATCATTGGTGTACCTAGCCATGGTTTTCTGATGTTTGAAGTTTCTAGTTTAGTATCATCAACACATCCAATCAGTCACTATAGTCCGGTCAAAATATTATAGTACATTGTTTACAAAATTTAGTTGTAAACAAACTACATGTAATATCCAACTCCAAATCCTATAATTTTGCATGCAATGGTTTGAATCTTGCACACCTGCAAGATTCAAACCAGCACATGCAAAGTTGTATTGAGATAATGAGAGAGCATTTTTTCCAGGGTTTACTTATGTAAAAACTGTAAATATGTGTCATAATATCATGACCCAACTATAACTGCTAACAACTGCTGACAATTGTCAAATTGTACGACACAAATCGAAGGGTTGGTACCAACTACTGTAAGTGCAAATTTTTATAATATGTGCACTTATAATAGAATTATGTATTAAACAGAGGATAGTGAACTTAACAATGTGTCTGGCGTTTTCCACACCCGTATAAACACAGCATCTTATCTGAGCCACCAGTTACTCATTTCACTTTGATGATTCAGGAACGATTCATCTATCAGTGAGATACAAATGAACAGTTGTCAAATGTCAAACAGGATACTGGCCAAGCTGACATTTGCATTCACAACCCCTGGAATGACAGACTTAAGACATTACTAAATTAAACTAGAACTGTCGCAAAGCGGACAAATACCCCCCACTAGCGCATTGTCACTGAAAAAGTGCTAAAGTTCAAAGTGGCATAACTCTGAAAATACTGCCTGGATCAAGATGAAAATTGCAGGTGCACAACTTCATATGATAGGAAACAACCTGCTAAAATTTCAGCAAAATCGGTCAAAAACTGTAGGAGGAGAAGAGGACACAAAATTATGTCCACGGACGGACGGACGGACAGACGGACGGACGGACGGACAGACGGACAACCTGAATCCAGTATACCCCCCATAACTTTGTTGTGGGGGGTATAATAAGCTATCCATGCTCAGTGAAAGTCCAGCTTACCGGGTTTCACCACCAAGACATGTCTCATTCAATCAGATTGTAGTTTTGTTATCGTAGTACAGGAAATACATTTCGGAATAGTCTGTGAGTGCATTACCAGGACATTGTTGTGAAAAAAAGCACATAACATGGATAGTTTTTTTCTTCAAATCCTTTATTTTGTACAATTGGAAGTAAAAAACAGACAATACAGTACATCAAAGAAAAACAACAACAACAATACAATAAAGCTGAGCAAGAATCGGAAATAAAGGGAACTCCAGACATTGAGACCAATGTCGAACCAGAGGTTGTATTCACCAACATTTCTAAAACAATTTTCGAAAGCGAAATTACATTACAAGACAGCTGATTGGCCAATCAGATTTATTGTTGTGTAATTTTAAAGGTTTTCTGGGATTCAGACTGGTTGGTGAATATCACCCCTGATCAAACTCCAGATATTGAATCCTTTGTGGAACCAGATCAACTGTGTTTACAGGCAGTCTGGTCAAGATCTAATTCTATACTGCATACTGAATGCTGCTAGCAGTAGTGAAAACATTTCAAGAGATATCAAGGATCTTGATTAGACTGATCATGATGTACAGGCTGATCTAAGTCAATATTGGTCTAAAATGCCATGTATAAGACCCTTTTTCCAAAACCCATTTAATATTTATCACACCGTGAAATTATGTGACACAATAACAACTGCAGAAAATCTTTAATGAATCTGCGAATAAGTGACCAATTTGACTTTGGTTTGAAGAAGAGAAGGTATGAAAATGTCAGACATTTTCTGGATGTAGTGGGTCTTTAACCCGCTCCTGTTAAAAAGGTTATTGATGTGCAAAACAAATTTAATTTCAATTGCCTGTCAATAACTTTTTTATCAGTCGCTGATTAAAAGATCCGTTCCATCCTACAATTCCCTGCTTCAAACCAAATTCAAATCATTCACAAATGTTCCCAAATTCATTGAAGATTTTCTACAATTATTGTTTTGTCACATGATTCCCTGCTGGGTTAATGTTTACACAAATTCATCACAGTCATGCTTAATAATGTATTACTTTACAAAATTCTTGTATCTATCAGAACATGTAATAATATTCATTAATTCTTTCCCATTTATTCTGGTTTTGACATCCCTAAAAGATATAGCAAGAGAAAACATTGAGAGAAAAGAAGAAATTGCTGATAATCAGTAATTTCTCCTTTTCTCTAAATAATTCCTATGCTAAAACATGCACATTCCCTGCTATTGATATGATCTATTTTGTCATCTGCAGCAGCTTTCAATTAGACAACCCTAATACATGTATTTTGTTGTTTGGAGAAGTGTTAATACAAATATATACCCTTTTCTAGATAACCCTTGTTTTCCGTATCCATACTAAATAAAGCCTATGAAAACAAACAGAGAAACCATTTATTACTAATGACATGGTAAGGTTCAACCTATAAATGTTGCAAAAATGAAGTCCAAAAGATAACATTTTGATTATCTACATATCAAACATAATTAGTAAATAGCAAAAATGCACATAAAATGAGCAATAGTTTGTGTCATGATTTGGAATTTATCTCCAGGGGATAGTGCAAAATTGTTATACATAAATAAGTATATCATAATCTCTAACAACAGTTTTGAGTTATCATACTCATTTAACCCTTTCCCAAACAAGACCTGGTTTTGACATCTCTGACATGAAAGAGTTTGGAAAACATTGAGGCAAAAGAAAAAATGCTGATAATCAGCATTTTCTCCTTTTGCCTCAATATTTTCTGTGCAATATTTTACACTAATCCCATCTTTATTTACACCCATCTTGTCGTCTGCAGCAGGGTTTAAATTGTATTGCCCTAAAATTTTGTTGTTTGGGAAGGGGATAAACTCGTTCTACAATGCTTAATGGTTGGACTGAAAAAAGATAATAAAAGCCTGATTAACATGGAATGAAACACAAAGTTATAACAAATATTCAATCATCTCAGACATCTAAATTCTTGTCAATGTTACACAGTAACTGTTGACAGAATAAAATTTGGAAGATCACAAGGACTTTCAATGATAATTGAACATATACAAAAAAACCTCAGAGAAATCTTATATATTCAAATCTACAATCTGACTAAAATCCCATGTTATCTTTATAGTAATATCTGATAGGCACCCGTAAAGGGCCATCTTAACCCTTTCCCAAACAAGACCTGGTTTTGACGTCCCTTATAGAAAAGGCTTGGGAAAACATTGAAACAAAAGAAGAAACTGCTGATAACCAGCAGTTTCTCCTTTTGTCTCATTATTTTCTATGCCATATTTTACACAAATCTTATCTTTGATAACATCCATTTTGTCATTTGTAGCTGTTTTTGAAGTGGATCACCCTAAATTTTTGCTGTTAGGGAAAGGGTTAAATGCCATTTTCCTCTGACAAATTAAATACATTTCAAATATATCAACGCTTTAACAATTCTGAAAACAATTAAAACAGAAACCTACCCAGTTGTGGCATCTTATTTTAGTGCACAGCCACATGTTTGTCATGGCAAACCAATATACAACAAGAGATTTGATTCATTTGATTCAATTAACTGGTTTTGGATTTTCCGGGGTCAATCAAGATGACCTCTAGCTGGTGACTGTCAGATGTTACTGTATAAAGTAAGATGATACATCTGAGGCGCGTTCTTTAGAGCGAGATTTTTTTAAGATTTCTTAAGATGTTTTTGATACAGCGTTTTTAAGACCGAGATTTTAAGCGAGGTGTTCCGAATGCTCCATACTTCATACAAATGACGTCATCATGACGTCATTTGTATGAAGTATGGAGCATTCGGAACTCTGCGGTTTATGAATCATGGAGCATTCGGAACAACTCGGTCAATTCTATCCCATATAGATTCTACAGAATTTACCGAGGGGTTCCGAAAGAAGTATAGAGCAATGGCGGCTCCCAGTGATCGTCTTAAAAATCTTGCTCAAGAGAGCGCTTTATCCTAAAACATCTTAAGAAATCTCAAGAAATCTCGCTCTAAAGAACGTGGCTCTGGTTTTAATCAGATTGATGAATATACATTCTGGAATGGTGGTTGAATGCTCAGTTAGATCTATTACAGAGGTTCAAAAAACATTTTCATGCAATATAATTTTGTTAAGCACAGAACTAGTATAATAGTTGTTATGATCGCATATACATTGTCAAAGCAATTAACCCATTCCCACACTTTGACGCTTTTTCTCGCCACACAAGATAATGGCTTTACATCTAACACAACTATTATAAGAGGAATTGTTGGAATTAAAAACTTTCTTCCTTTTGTGTTCTCTGTTTTCAAAAACATATTCCCCTCATATCAATAGGAATACCAGTTTTGCTCCAGAAAAAGTAAACATGAAATATTACATGTAATGCGAGGGTAGAAGGCAAAATTCTTTGAAAATGATGTATAGAGGAAAACAACAACCTTTTCCGGAATTATTATGCAATTTTCAAACAGTATTTCAGAACTACATGTTTAATTATTGATAAAAGTTTCAATATCATTTTGAGGAAACAAGAATGGGACATGAAACACTTTTTTCTCTCACAATGACATATCCGGAATGTGATTAAATTTGACAAATCCAGTTATGTCAAATTGACTTGTTAAATAAATGCATTCAATTTGAACCAGTCAAACAAGATATGTTTTAAAACACCAATGCCCACATTTTTTCCTGTTTAAAAGTTTTCAAACTAAATTCCAGTCAGAAATACAGACAATGGTAAAACAATATGTTTCTGATCTTTCGATACAGAGTTAAAAACAATAATTGTTAAGAAAGATGCTGAAACATGATTGTGTATTTTAAGATTGCTGCTGATATTATGAAGGTCCATGCCATCCATGCCTTTAATGTCAGTCCAATGGTTCACCTAGAAGAAACGGAAGATAGAATAATGTGATTACAAGAGAAGGGATAGTAGCATATATTAGGATACATTTTGTTCATTTCATATATACATTGTATAGGACATTGAATCTATCTAATTTTCTAATGTTTGAGATTATTGTAGGTACAGAAAACATGCTTACAACTATACACAGAAATTATATCCACAAGAGAGAAATGGCATTTTAACTGTTTAAAGGGGGATTTATAACATGCTAGAAACATGTCAACGAGTATAAGAGATGCATGCATTGGATTTTCTGATAAAACTTACTAAAGTACAAATACTTGCTTGCCATCCAGTCTAGTTGATTAAGAGAGCACCGTTGTAGAATTGAGTAATATTTATACAAGCACACTTTAATCCTTCCCCATACAAATCCTACTTTTGACATCTCTAATAGGAAAACCTTCGGACAATAATGAGACAAAAGAGGATATTTTCCCATTTACTTCATTATTTTCTGAACAATATTGAACACAAATCCTATCCGATCAATGTCAAGATTTTCTATGGAGGACGTCAAAACCAGGTCTTGTTAGGGAAGGGGTGATACATCATTGTAGGAGAAACATGTACACATAACTGAATGACACAATGATTGGTTAATCAATAAGTGGAGACACACTGCTGATTGGTCAGTTAGCCTTTCCCTGAACAGCAAAATTTTAGACTATCAATTCAAAAGCTGTTGCAGATGAAAAAATGTAGGCTGATAAAGATATAATTTGTGTAAACCACAGCCAAAAAAAAAACATTGAGGCAAAAGAAGAAAATGCTGGTCATCAGCATTTTCTTCTTTTGCTTCAATGTTTTCCCAAGCCCTTCCTATCAGACAAGTCCATTGTTTGGTGAAGGGTTAGGACCGTATACCTGATGTAGAGAAGGTAGTCAACATCATTCTGTCTAGTTTGTTAGCACAGCGAGCCTTGAAATCTGTAATACAGATAAGTTATGTTTATTGTGAAATATGGTACATCTTGTAGAATCTGACAATGTTTATCAAATACATGTATTATCAAAGTAGTATTCCATCACAACCGTACCAGCTAACTTTGAAATCTGTTATTAAGAATCTATGTATTGATTATGCATATGCATATACATGCACATCATCGCAGCACATGATAAGACAACATTTCCTCAGAAGAATATTAAGTAATACCAATGTGAAATACAACCTTTTTTATTAGCCTTGATAAATAACCTTTATGAGGAATACAAATGTGGAATTAGAAAGCCCTATTACCTACAGTTTCCAAATTAGAAAGCCCTATTACCTACAGTTTCCGAATTAGAAAGCCCTATTACCTACAGTTTCAATCTAATTACCAATGTTAAACTTTAACAATGATAAAATTTGTAAATTAAAATTTGTAAAGACAGATTGACATTACAGCCCCCAGGCCAGTGCAGGGTCATACAATAGCACTGAGTCTTGTGCTAACAAGATGTGTTTGTGAAACACCAATGCCCCGAAATGGCTATTTTTCTAAAATGTTAAGATTTTGTGTAAAGGGTTGATAAGGGTTAACAGATGACCTTGAGGAAGGTCAAATTGCATGGAACAGATAGATATCATTGAATTGAAGTTGCATACCAAATTTCAGCTTTGTATGTCAAATACTTTTGGAGAAAAGGCAAATGTTAAGTTTTCGGACAGACTGACAGACAGACACGAGAAAAACAATATGCCCCTGATCTTTCGATACATAGGCAAAAAAAAAATAGACTTTACCATTATGTTTTGATAACCGTCAGTGTTGTTGTAAAATCTCGTTACCAAAGCTTGAACCAAGTTGTAGTTACTGGATTTTATATCACCACCTACGATAAACTATTATCAATATGAAATTATGTCACAGTTAACTTGATAAAATCGTTCCCTATTGACTTCCAAAACAAAACCTAATTTACTTACCTGAAGCCCCAAAAAGTCCATCCACATCATCCAATGCTGGAATACCCTGTCTGTTGATCTTCTTTCTCGTTACACATGACTCAATTAAAGCTACCATCATTTTGGCCTGTAAAACACATTGTTAAAACTCCATGATCACTGGTATCAATTTTACCTTGAAATTTCATAGAACATTTTGTACTTGTCAACACAGAAATGTGTTGCAAATACCATATCAAAAGTAACTATAAACAGACATATTTCTTTATTTTCCTTTATCAAAGCAAGCAAGATAATATTTGTGGAGCAACATTGTTGAGCACACCAATGTTTGGACTTGAGATGACCTCAGAAACCAAAGAATTTTTTTCATGCACACCTCCTTGTCATTTTCATTGAAATTGATCAAGCAATTTGAGAGAAGTTGCGCTTATGAGAAATGCTCTACCGGTGCCTTGTTTGAACAACAAAGTCAAAATTATCTCCATTAACCCTTTCCCAAACAAGAGCTGGTTTTGACGTCCCTAACAGAAAGGGCTTGAAACATTGAGGCAAAAGAAGAAAGTGCTGGTGACCAGCACTTTCTCCTTTTGCCTCAATATTTTCTGGGCTATAACATACATACTTTCTCCTTTTGATATAATTTATTTTGTCATCTGCAACCCCTTTGAATTTGGACCACCCTAACATTTTGTCGTTTGGGAAAGGGTTAAATGACCTGGGAGAGCAAAGAATTTCATGTGAATCTCCATGTCGCATTGATTGTTCATCAAAATATGTCAAGAAGAGTCGCCTTTACCAGAAATGTTGACAAACAGGGTGATTCCTATATCCAAGCTAATAATGAACTCATATTTGAAGGAGTGTGGGATATTCAACAAAGACACATAGTTAAAATGATAAATATTTTTATGTTTTAACCTTTTTAAGCTTGGGTTATTCAAGAGGTTTTATAAGATTATCCCATTACCACACAATGACTCCTTTTGACTCCCCACAATATAATGGCTCTGGAAAACATAGTGGAAAATGAAGAAATTGCTTGAGACAAGCAATTTCTTCATTTCCCACAATGTTTTCTACCCAAAAAGCTTAAATATTTCGAAATTTTATCAAATTGAAATGTTGTCTGCAACTTCTTTCAAATTAGACAACCCCAAAATTTTGTCGTTTGGTAATAGGTTAACAGCAAATGTGGTACCTGTCTAGTAAAGACTTGCAGTATTTTTGTGACTTTCTTTCTGGTACCATCTTCAAGTTGCTCATCTACGAGGAATTGTAGGTATAAACAAGGGAATGCATCATCATCAATATCAAACTGGGGTTCACCGTACTCCCAGCATAATTCTGTATATGGTACTGATAATATCACATCCTGTATGATATATTAATCATTGTAATAACACGAGAAATTGTAGTTATAAACAAGGCAATGATGCAATATCGTCAATATCAAACTGGGGTTCACCGTACTCCCAACATAATTCTGTATACGGCACTGATAATATCACATCCTAAAATGTGAAAAAGTTTAAGTAAAACTGTCACAGAGTGGAAAAATAGCCGATTTAATGCCTTGTCATTTCAAACAGATCTTGAGTAAGAGAACAGAAACAGATTTCAAACAAGGTCAAATTAGGACATTTGACCCATATAACCTAAACAATAGGACACCACCTTGGGTCAAGGTCAAGAATTGTGTAAATTTCATGGTCCTAGGTCATACTGTTGCTGAGTTAGAGCACAGAAATGACAAACGGATGGCAAGATGGACATGACAAAAACCAATATACCCCCTCTATTTTGTAGGTGGAGAGTATTATAACACATTATTGACCGATTAAATTTCAAACAATATACATAAAGGCAAATGAATGTATGTCCTATGTATAGTATGTTGTATGGAAAGCATTGAGAGAAAAGATGAAAATGCTTACATCTTTTTCTCTGTCAATCACACAGACCCCGTTTGTGTTGATCGCCGTCCATGTCTCTATATTGTGGGATCTCTTCAGGAATGCTAGTTTACCCTGAGGTTTGTTGATAAAACTATCAAACAAGGCAGCTCTGAAATAGACAGCATAAGTTCATTATTGCAAGTAAAGTAGAGGTGAATCCTTAGCTTAGAGACAGATCAGCTATTTAACCCTTTCCCAAATGGCAATATTTTAGACTGGTCCCATCTGAAAGGGGCTGTTGGCAACAAAGTTGACGTTGATAGATATGATTTGTTTAAAATATAACACAGAAAATATTGAGGCAAAAGGAGAAACTGCTGGTTATCAGCAGTTTCTTCTTTTGTTTCAATGTTTTCATAAGCCTGATCTAATAGGGACGTCAAAACCAGGTCTTGTTTGGGAAAGGGTTAACCCATTCCCAAACAGCAAAAAAATTTAGAGTGTTCTGGGACAACTTGAAAGCTACCGCAGACATCAAAATTGGTTTTTATAAAAATGAAATGTACAATGTAGTGAAGAAAATATTGAGACAAAAGGAGAAAATGCTGATTATCAGCATTTTCTCCTTTTGTCTCAATATTTTCCCAAACACAGTCTAACAGTGACATCAAAATCAGGTCTTGTTTGGGAAAGGGTTAAACAAAACTTTCATACAAGAATGCTGAGGGTTTGCCCAAAACTGTTGTACATGCACACTAGGATGATAGAAATTATCAACCCTATTTCAAGCCACGTAACATATCCCAGACAAAAACACTGTCCACTCAACTATAACATGGAGCCGTCCTTCCATTCAATGCTTATTATCAAATATAGGCTTTGTATGTCTAATACACATACTTGTGAAGAAAATGCCAAAGACACAATTTCAGTTTTCATGTTAAGTTTTAACCCATTACCACACAATAACTCTTAAAGTCTTTTTGACTCCCCACAAAATAATGGCCATGGAATACATCGTTGAAAATGGGGAAATTGCTTGTGACAAGCACTTTTTTTCATTTCCAACAATGTTTTCCATCCAAAAAGACCTAAAAAATAAAAATTCCATTCACTTGAAATTGTCGTCTGCAGGATCTTTCAATTTCGACAGCCCTAAAATTGTGTTGTTTGGTAATAGGTAAGACAGAATGACAGATCGACAAACAGATGGACAGTTGGACAAAAGTAAACAATGTGCCCCCGATCTTTTCAATATAGAAGCATAAAAATTATTCAACTTGCTACAGCAAATCATATTTAGATAGGATAAGGCCAGAGTATTTCTAAATGTCTTCAATATAACTCCCCCATAACTCTGTCTAGATCTTGATTTTCAAACTCCTGTGATATTTGTCTATGATAGATAAACATTCTGTCCTCTGTGCTGTCTTGATGTACCTAATAGAGGTTGTTTGGGAAAATATTGAAGCAAAAGACGAAAATGATGATATCCAGCATTCCCTATTGCCTCAACATTTTCTTAGCAATGACAAATATGTACATAAATTCCGTATCAATTGACAGCATTTTTTTGTTTGCAGCAAATTTCGAATTGCCGCTTGGGAAAGGGTGCAGAAAGAAAATCTATTTACCCATAGAATGGATAAGGCCAGAGTATTTCTAGATATCTTCTATATAATTCTCCCATGACTCTATCAAGATCTTGATTTTCAAACTCCTGTGATATTTGTCTATGATAGATCAACATTCTGTCCTCTGTGCTGTCTTTTGGGTCCTTGTTCCTCTTTAACAGGGGAAATAATGAGGTCTGCTTTCTGTTCATGTGTTCTGGATAAAACTGCTGTAGATTCGCCCTGAAATACATGTCGTCGCTTTTCAACAAAAACCTCTCTAACTGCCGCTTAAAACAAGCTGCAATTACAAAGTTTTTGTTGAAAAGCAGCTATGTACAGTAAACAGTGCTTTACCATTCATGATTTCATCGTTAAACACATTGACAGATGGCAAAATTTTAGATTGGTAACATTCAAAGATTTTGCAGACGACAATTCGAAGACAGTGAAACATTTCTTTTCTTTCTGGGTAGAAAACATTGTGGGAAATTGGTAAATTGCTAGTGACAAAGCAATTTCTTCATTTTCCACCTTTTCCAAAAGCTTCATCTTCCAAGGCATTGAAAAGCACCATTTTGTTGGAAAGGCTTAAAAATTAATTAAATCATTCCATATGGTATCATTTGTCTGAATTTTTCATCTTACATGATATTAAAACATAATGAGCGTGTTAAATCCCAATGTCTCTAAAACAGCTATTTTTCAATGAATACAAACTAAATATTCAACCTTGACCTTCATTGCTGACTGAATTTGTGAATGTCTAAATAGAGTTTAAATATTTACCTGTAAGTTTCAATGAGATGATCTTTTTGATTATATTTGCCCATGGATATGAGTGCCTGAATGCCGGCTAACTTGTGGTACTCTTCGGGTTGTACAATATATCGGCCCTCGATAATGTTGAATTTGGCTTCATGGTATAAATACCCTAGCACTTGCTCATATGTAATCTGTAAAAGAAAAGTTACAATCATGATATCTATATACAGTATCAGCTTTTAAACACTCTAAGACTTTATTTATCATCTAATAGTTGCATACAAATTAATTAAAAAAAATCTATACAATACCAATTCAGTCGGACAAAAGTTATGGGTTTACAGTCTGTCTATCTGCATAGAAACACTGGCTTTACACTTTAAACCCACATTCCACATCAAGGGCTAGCATTAGCACATTGGCTTTTACTGTCATGTGTACAAATTGATACACCTTGTTGAAGACAAGCTATGTGTGGTAACATTTTGCTCTGATAAATTCCCAAAGTTCAAATGTGATTGTTTTCAGGATCCTTGTGTCTTGAAGGCCGCATCCTACCACTAGGCAACTACCTCAAAATTTTCTGTGCTTGATGTAAATTGTACACAAATCTAAATCTTAACCAATCCCAATTTTGTAGCAAGAAGCAGTTTTCAAACAAGAAAGTCTAAATTTTTGCTGTTTGGTTGATTGATTAATCAGGGTTTAACGCTATGGTCATATTGCAGCGACTGGAACATCTATGGATTCCTGGTATTTCCCTCACCAGTACTACCACAATAGAGCCTCCAGCTGCTCTCTCACAAAGATGAGATTCACACCCATTGGTGAGAGAAAAATGACTTTTGTCATTTGTCAGAATGGATAAATGCCAAGCTAGGGTCGCTATCAAGAACCTTTGATTGACAGACTCGGAGCTATCCTGGCTCTGCTTTTTGCTGTTTGGTACAGGGTTAAAAGTAAATTTGGGACAAAATACTTACATTAGCTTCTTGTTCTTTGGGAAAAAACACATTTCTTTGGAACATCAAGACAGGCTCATCTGAAGTCATATAAGAAATACATTTTATTCTACTATCCTTTATACAACTTAATATAGTATTGTTTGTAAGATAGAGTATGGCTTAAAAATACCATACAATAGTTTTCACATCATAAATTATGTGATTTAGTAAATGTTTGACATTCATGTTGTTATCTCATGATAGGGGCTTTTGCAAAACTGATCTATCTTTTGGACATTATGGATAGTATATCTTCGAACTCTCAATTTGTTTTCCTTGATAAATGTCCGGCAGGCAGAATGATGTGTTATAAGTTTGTTGGTTGGTCGCTTTCCACTGCTATGGTCATATTGAGGTGGCTGGAGCAACTAACCATGGATTCCTTTTGTTTCTCATACCAGTACAACATCAACATCCTAACCAAGCCTCCACCTGCCCACCCACATAGGTTAATGATATCAAACCATTTGAGGGAGACAATTTTGTTTGAAAGAACATTTGCCGCCATTAGGGATCGAACATGGGACCTCACAAGTAAGAGTCCAATTGCACTACCAACTGCATCATGGCTGAGGCATAACTTATACAAGAGAATATTAAATGTATTCCTACCATCATGAATGTCTTCAGCCTTTGCGTCGGAGTATTTAGAGCATAGATCATCCCACTGTTGTACCATATAGAATGGCTTGTGTTTCTTCTTAAGCCTTAACTCTGAAATACAGAAACACATACTCAACGGATTCAGTGGATACTGTGGCATATCTTTCAACACCAAGTTATCTGTGTCTGTCAAATCTTTTTAACTGCATAAAATCAGCTTTCATATCATTTATATATTTAACCATAAAGCTTAAAATTATTATCATTTTGCATGTTTTGAAAATTGACATTTTGATTTGAGCGTTTTAGGGAGATTTCTACCCTTATATAAAGACACAAACCTAAGATAGGAGACACCAGCCATAAAGCAAACACATCTTCACATTCCTCTGGTAGACCTAACTCCTGTAGTACAATATCAAACAGATCCTCTGCTTCCGCATTTTGACCTTCTTCTAGTTGAGCATGTATACCAGATCTGTCTCGCATGAATATGCACACATCCATGGATGCTGAAACAGGAACATGATTTATCACAGTCTTTTAAAATCAAAGTTTACAAACGAATGGTCAAGAATATGATTTTGTTTTACTGGCACATGTAACACACCTTTGTTTAGTCAAAAATATGCTTATTGAGAAAAATGAATCCTTGCTCAGAAAAAGCAATAGTTTATGAAAGTGCCCTGTGAAATGAAAATTGTAAAGATTTGAATCAATATCAAATAAATACTCTACCTTATTTAATTTTCCCTTTATTTCTAAAAATAACTGGGTTTACTTTAACCCTTTCCCAAACAAGACCTGGTTTTGACGTCCCTAATAGAAAAGGCTTGGGAAAACATTGAAACAAAAGAAGAAACTGCTGATAACCAGCAGTTTCTCCTTTTGTCTCAATATTTTCTGTGCCATAATTTACACGAATCCTATCTTCAATTACATTCATTTTGTCATTTGTGGCAGTTTTTGAAGTGGATCACCCTACAATTTGTCGTTTGGAAAAGGGTTAAAATGATCAATGAAGCAATTAAATATACCTTTTTCATTACAAAAGAAATCCTCTTTTTTCTAAAAGCAATTAAGCGACACAGTGTCTTTTTGCACTAACAATTTTTTAACAAAAAACTTAATCATATGATCTTATCCATATTCTATTAATTTATGACGTTCTTTGCCACTATAACCTGACACTTTTTCTAAAAAAGACAATAGCTCACCCTCAGCACTTCGTGGTAATGTGAGCTAAAAAGAAACCTTACATAGATTATGAAAAAAATCCTTGTTAATTGGAGTGCTCAATGAAAATAAAGAAGTTACTTTTGATGTAACCTTTTCTATTAGGGCTGCCGAAACAAGGTCTTCACTGGAAAACGATTAAATGAGAACTGGATTATTAATAGCCTAGACGGATTTTCTGAAATTCTACCACCCAGTAGGCATTTTTTAGTAGAAGCAGTTACTTAATCTAACTTTACTAATACAAGGATGCTGAATTCAATGATGCCCGGTGCAACTCTGAAATCGGCCATTTTAACAAAATGGCGGCCATTTTTCAAAATGGCCGCCATATGGCCACCATGTACTTTTTAAACCTCTATATCTCTGTCAAATAATCACCTAAATGAACAAAAATGGTTTTAAATGAAAGCCTATATATTTATCTAACTATTCCAAAATGAATTATATTAATCATTGCATTTGCAAGTCCATAACATTTTGGGTATTGTAAAAATAATGATAAAAATCCATGAAATTAGAACATTGCTTCCATGGAAATAATGCTGCAAATACCATATTGTTGTGATTTTTGTGGTGCAAAATGGTCAAAATAATCTACTATCCCTTAACAACGAATTGCAGAGTCGTTAATAGTAATTATGTATATGTTTTAATGGTAGGTACATGTCAAAGTCAGCTGGGGTCAGTTATTTTAACTATGGTTTTTTATATGGTGTACAATTGCATTTCATCTTTATCATTGCAATTTTATAAAAACCATCGCTATTTTTCTATGAATATTGATTCCAAAATGCCATACTTGTTAAATGGTAATGTGTAAGTTCCAAACAGACCATTTAAGCAAGAAACTTCATGGGCTAGATGTTGAAAAGTGAGAGTTAGTTACCCCACCCACTAAAATAACATTGGATACTGGTGCCGTATTCTTTGACGCTGAAAAACTCCATGTAAGAAAAGAAAATAATTTTATGGTGTAGTGTCTTCATAAAAGCATTTGTAAAACTAATAGAAATTAAATCCCTAGTACAGTAGTACGTAAATGATTGCCATCATCCGCCCATGGTCACACAAATAAAACAAATACTCAAGATAAAGCTTATTATATTAATGTAGAAAAAAGTCATTTCACGTTTGTTTATAATCAAGGTTTCATAATTTGAAAGTGTTCAATATTTAGCACATTGCATTTCTATCAATGTACATTTTTCTCAATCAATGTAAAATCCCACTTCGAGGTTATATTTTTCAGAAAGCATGGGAACTTATTGAGTTAGATCTACCCCACCCACTAAAATAACATTGAACAATTGTACCGTTTTTTTTTTTTCATGCCGAAAAACTTGGAAGAATTGAATATATAGTTTCATGGTGAAGTGCCTTTACGTGTAAAGATATTTTTTTATATCCCAATTCATATTTAGATTTTCAATTAACCATTTTTTAGAGTGACCTTACAATAATGGGTCACATTCGAACGCAAATACCTTCAATATAATTGGTTACTTTTGGCAAAATGTTATAATATTTCAAGCTGGACATCTTTGCATCTAATTCTACATCTGATCAAATGAAAAAGCTTTACCATACCATTGAAATGCAGCTTCTGAGAGAGAAACATTCAGAAACATTTCCATCAAAATGTGTACAAGATCTCCAACATCTAAGTAATCAATGTACCGTAATTGTTCCTATGAAAGATGGTCAGGTGAGTAATATTCAAGAAGTTTTTGTATGTATGGTTTTATTCAAAATTGCCTATGGCAACGAATTCATCTTGATCAGTTACGGTATGGAAATGGTTTTAATGTATATCAATTGATAACTCCATAATATGAAATGTGTTGAATCTGATAATAATCTATACTAAACCGAAAAAGACACCCATGATACCTAAACCAATTCATTAAAACATATGAAAATTATATTGCTTGGCCTAACTGGTCATTCCTCACTCATGATGCAGAGATGGATCTACGGTAACTATTAGTTTAACTAGCTGGCGGCTCACCAACCGTTCGCATCAGTTCTTAACCTGCAGACCGGCTTCCATGGGATCCGTCCCTTCGAACTCCCGCTTCCAAGGCAGACATCCTAAGTTAAATGCCACAGAAGCAGTTCATACTTAACCCTTTCCCAAACAACAAAATTTCAGGGTGGTCCCTTTCAAAATCTGCTGTAGACGACAAAATTGATGCTAAAACAGAAAGAATTTGTGTACAATGTAGCACAGAAAATATTGAGACAAAAGGAGAAACTGCTGGTTATCAGCAGTTTCTTCTTTTGTTTCAATGTTTTCCCAAGCCTTTTCTAGTAGGGACGTCAAAACCAGGTCTTGTTTGGGAAAGGGTTAAGATTGGTAAATTGCAGTGATTACATATTGCTGGAATCAATGAACGTCATTCCAATTAAAGGGGCTCATTCTATGTTTTTATGCTTCCGAACTGTTCGGGAACTCATATTTGTGCATGGAAAAACAACTAGCAATGCATAAAAACCTCAATCTCGGCGGAAAAACATCTTTCCTTTGCTATAGATCAATCCTTTACAAGCGTGTTTACACATTCTATTTTTACTTCAAAACAAGACAAGGTCAAGGTCAACGAGACACACCTCCGCGTTATTAACACACCGTACAACCGGCTGTGTCGATGACTGTGACCTTATTTGCGAGGAATACGTGAAAAGGTTTATTTTGTACAAGCACTGAACATTTATACGCGTACTTATCAACTATAGAATACCAAAGATCCTTTCGTTTATTTATAAAAGTAAATTCATTTGACCTACCATGCACATGACATCAGATGCCGAATCTGTCTTCGCTGACTTTCTACGCAGCCGGTTGTACAGTGTGTTAAATCTCGCTGAGCACAGATGACGTATCTCTGACGTAATTGATTTTTGAAGGTTGGGCATATGTAGCCGTTACAAAACAAAAACAAGGACGACCAGCATGTTATTAATTGACTTGGATTTTAATACTTGATAAAGCTCGACGAGTGGTAACAATGGACATAAATGATCTACCCCTTCAGGTTGGTAATTTCATACGTTATTTCTGGTTTGTAATTATTGTGCCATTTGCATTTTCGACAGCCTAGCTCGTCCCCCTTTAATTGTAAGTGGAGAAAAGATGAATTATAGCAAAGAACTTGTGCACAATTTTGGGCTATTCATTTGTCAAATCTAGTCAATAAGGTACTTTTGAAACTGTCAAATTGGTATTCATAGTTTTGAACAGCAAATTTAATTTAAAGTTCCGGAACTGTAATAGCTGTAACTTTATAATGATTTAGTTGCACTACAAATATGCCTGGTAGTGTTTGATATCATGTATCAATCATATGTATGGCAAAACTCAAATTGATATGTTATAATGTGAATGGTAAATAATCAGTAAAAGTTTCTGACTTGAAAATAATGCATTATCTCCCCTTATAATAGAAATTTTAGTGGATTATCTGCCCTTGATTCACGAAAAAAATCAGTTTTCACAAAATTTGTATGGTAAACAAATTATTTTATTGTATGTTATGGAGCGAAATAATGATTGGCAACTTTCTACCATTTGAATAATTTGAAAAATTGCCTAATTTTGAAAATATTGACAAAAAAGATATTTTCTCATTGACTGCAATGCAAACTTTAAAGCCAGTTATCTCCCCTTTGATTTACAAAATTTAAAAAGTAGGATGGTAAAATATTTTTATTTATCAATGTCTACAACATATCCAAATTTCAAAGAGATCTATACGCTAGGAGTTTGTGTACCAAATATTACCATTACAGTTCCGGATCCTTAATAAGCATAATTATCTGAACTACTGAGTGCCTTGTCAGATACATG
The DNA here is from genome assembly GCA_963680895.1 of Fragum sueziense. Classification (NCBI taxonomy): domain Eukaryota; kingdom Metazoa; phylum Mollusca; class Bivalvia; order Cardiida; family Cardiidae; genus Fragum; species Fragum sueziense. The sequence continues at coordinate 66,987,963 of OY804593.1, forward strand.
ATAAAGAAGAGTACGACTCAAAGACCGACTGGCAATGCATTAAGACGTTATACCAGGTCAGAGTTACCGGTATTCTCTAAGCCGACTTGATAATACGCCTTTGTACAAACAATGAAACTGATTTCAACACAAAAGGCAAACATTGTCACATCATTCATTTCGACACAGTACGGAACTTAACATGGGTATTGTCTGCAAACCAGATGTTCTTGTATTGGGCATGGTAAAAGATACGCTCTCAAATTAGTCCTGGTAAACTGTGTACCTTTCTGATAGTCGACAATTGGTATTCTGACATCAAACTACGCTATACTGGTTCTTTTGTCCTTGAAAACGATTGGTTTGGTGGAGGATCAGGACTTCATGGTATGGGTATAGATAACTTATAAATTGAAGTATCAATGAAGTGTAACTAATGGTAGGTTAATCGTCATATAGTAAAGAAATAAAATGATCTTTCCTGTTCCAGTACCATCGTTACATATGCATGACCTTGTATTGAAATATGATTGTGCAGCCTTGGGTCGCACATTTAAATTATATGTAAAAGTGTCTAAGACTATCCGGTCATTTGATTGACCTGCCTAGAGCACTGAAATAACCCCCTTTTGAGCACATTTGCGACAAACTGGACATTTGATTAGGGAGACACCAGAACCATTAGTTGACCAATTCTCTATTAGATCAATGAAAACATCACCAAGCTAACAGTTTTACGATAGGTCCCAGACACAGGAAAGCCATTGCTCAGAAAAGTACCATATGACATAATAAAGAAGTTGCACAGGTCTGCATGACGTCTATATTCACCCAAGAGTATCTGCATGACGTCAATATTTGTAAACCTATGCGTAGGTATTGTCAATAAAATTAACATCATATTATTGATGAACATAAAATCAATGACAATTCTTTATCAAGTTATACAAGTCTTAAATGTTACTCTGTTGTGTGTTCTCGCATATGCTAAAAAGGGAAACCAAATCAGGGAATGAATGCATGAAATGTATTTATGGTATGTAATGTTTGATGCTTCATTGTGATGGTCGTATATTAGCATCCTGTTAAGTCTTAGCTGTAATAAAATATCAAAATGTATGTTTCTCGGTTTTCTGATTGACTTTGTGTCACAGAATAAGAATTAAGAATACAAAGACTGAAGGTTTTGTTTGAATTGTGAATGGATCCATGTATCTCACAACTTTAATTTGTTTATTTCTTTGAATTGCGTTTACTAAATATCTACAAACAGCTTAACAATATCTAGATTTACAGGTAACTTTGTGTGTGAATAATATACTAGGACGAAAAAGAAGTACCAGGTTCAGTGACTTCAATCTAATTAAAGCCAGAAGTTTCTTCTTATTTCGGTACAGTTACAGTTAGTGTACAAAAACATAGATGACATCATTTTTAGTGAGTGGCATCTGAGCACAAGCACCTTTCAGTACGATGATGAAAGACATTGTGTCGTTTCATACAGGTTTATTGTTACACAGGGGAACAGGCAATAATTCCGATCTACCTTCTTTAAAACATCTTCCTCTAAACTTTCCAGAACATGAGATTAGCTTCTCAAAGGATACAATACAACAAATCAGATTTATTTTGAGTGTATAACCATGTAAAAATTTTATGTGTACATACTCGTAAAACTTCCTTTCACTTATATCACAGCAAATAGCGTACCGTCCCATAATTATTGAAAGTTGCAAATATCAATAGTGCTAGTAAACAAGCTGATAATTGAACATTCCCATCATGGCATGGCACTGGTGGAATTTGAACCCTGAAATCTTTGACCCCGACGATCGCATCCTATCATTTGACCATGGCACCATTCAATGCCCCCTACATACACACAAACAAACAAATGGGACACCATCTTACGACAAAAACATGTTTTAACTGTCTCTGTAGTGCCGTACTATTAGGGAACCTCGATGTGGGATTTTATTTGATTTAGAAAAATGTACATTAATAAAGAAGTGATATGCTTAATATTGAACACTTCCAAATTATGAAAGATTTATCATAAACAAACGTGAAACTGCAGCTTTTTTCTACAACAAATGAAATAAGCCTTATCTTGAGTATCTGTTTGTGTAACCATGGTAATCATTTACGTACCACTGTACCACGGTGGGTAACCCATGTGACTTTTGGGAAGCGTTCACACCGAAACGTCGTCTGCTTCAAGGATGTTTTGTTTAATTTCTCAGCGAAAGGATAAATTTTTGATATTAAAAAAGGAACCATGGAACTCTGCGCAGAGTGAACTACAACTTGGAATGAAACTATCAAAGAGGCCTACGGTGCACTTTATCTCATAAAAATCCGTAGAGTATAAACTTAAAAATTAAAAAAAAACCTTATAGCGGACAACTTTTCAGTGTGAACAATTCCCAAAAGTTATGCGGGTTACCCACCGTGTGCACTAGGGATTTATTCTTTTTATTAATATTACAAATACTTTTAAATAGACACTACACCATAAAACTATTTTCTTTTCTTATATGAAGTTTTTTCGGCGCAAAAGAATACGGCACCAGCATCCAATGTTATTTTAGTGGGTGGGGTAACTAACTCCCACTATTCAACATCTAGCCCATGAAATCCTTGCTTAACCCTTTCCCATACAGCAAAATTTTAGGGTGATCCACTTCAAAAATTGACACAAATGACAAAATGCAAGTTATTAGAGATATAATTTGTGTAAATTATGGGATAGAAAATATTGAGACAAAAGAAGAAACTGCTGGTAATCAGCAGTTTCTTCTTTTGTTTCAATGTTTTCCCATGCCTTTCCTATTAGGGACGTCAAAACCAGGTCTTGATTGGGAAAGGGTTAAATCGTCTGTCTAGAACTTCCACATTATTATTTGACAAGTATAGCGTTTTGGAATCAATATTCATACAAAAAAAGAGATGGTTTTACAAAATTACATTGATAAAGGTGAAATGCAACTGTACTCCATATATTCAACTTTCGTTAAAATAACTGACCCCAGCTGACTTTGACATGTGCCTACCATTAAAACATGTAAATAATTACTACCAATGGACACTACAATTCGTTGTTACGGGTTTGTAGAATATTTTGACCATTTTACACAACAAAAATCACAACGATATTACATATAGAGTATTATTTCCATTGAAGCAATGTTCTAATTTCATGGATTTTTATCATTATTTCTGCAATACCCAAAATATTATAGACTTGAAAATTCAATGGTAGATAAAATTCATTTTGGAGTAGTTAGATAAATATATAGGCTTTCATTTAAAACCATTTTTGTTCATTTAGGTGAATATTTGACAGAGATATACGGGTTTAAAGAGAACACGGTGGCCATGTGGCGGCCATTTTGTAAAATGGCCGCCATTTTGTTAAAATGGCTGATTTCAGAGTTGCACCGGGCACCATTGAATTCAGCATGCTCATATTATGTTAAAACCCACAGTGTAGGAGTGGAAGTGTGTGAAAGCTTGTCTTTGAGTGATAACTTGTGTGTCTGTACATCGAGGAAATGCAACTTGGTAAACACCAGCGGTTGACATTGGTAAGAAATTGTCTTTTTTCTGGATAAACACAACACTTTTGTCAGATCATTGTACCAATTTCTTTATTTATTATTCCCTGTAAAATTTTTAGAGCAATATGAGCCATTAGTTCTAGATTTAAGTCATTTTAGGCCCGATTCACTTGGGCATGAACTAAAACTTGTGATTTAGCTGTTACGAATCGCAGTTTTCATTCGAATAGATGTATACTGTAAGGTATTTCGCGACAAAATTTTCATTCACAGCTCGTGCATATGTGTGTGTTGAGATTTATATAATTATTTGGTTAGGAAACCGTCTAAAACTTCCCATTTTTGCCGTTTAAAAAAATTATTGTTGTACAATCGTTTGTCAAGTCCTGTACAATAGCCTGACAAGAAATATTTACTTTTGTACAACGGCTTGAACTGCATATGTGACACATTGATTGCAATAAAATGCGTCTTTACCTCTTTTTGCATTATATTCGACTGATATTTTCATGATATTATGCTCGCCCGTAAAAGATACAGAGAAAACATGTCGGGAAAATAAGAAATTTTTGCATGATGGTGAATCACGTGACATAATTTCATAAAATCTTCCATGACTAACCTAATATTGCATTTACACCTACGAAATACTATACTAAAGTATAATTGAAGTCTCAATCTTTGTCAATCTGTTATCTAAAATCCGGCTTTAACCGATATCAACATTTGACAGGGACCAATTACAGTTGACGCCACATCGTATGGCACGTGTTTAATGTTTTGTTTAACGTTCAATTACATTTGAACAAAATATAAACATTGTGCCATACGATGTGGCGCCAACTGTAATAGTCATCATCCATGACCCTGGAAAATCCAAAATAGATTATTTTTACTGTAACCAAACAGATCTCCTGTTTGGATCTCCTGTTATATATAATTTTACAAAACACAATTGTAAACACACGATGTTGCACTGAAATGCGATTTCAACGAGGCATACCTAACGGTTTTTAAAAGTACGTAGCATGGCGAATGGCACAATCAAATGCCCGTACTGTACACTTTATCCCACCAAATCACGCGGTATAGGCACGTGACATTTTCCATGGACAGCAAGCTGAGTTAATAGTGTCTTTTGTGGTGAAATAGGACAACGACCTGTGAATGATAAAAAATTAGCGAGTCTAAATTGGCGAGGAAAAGAGGGATTTCGATTTATAGAAATATGTGTTTCGAACCTACTATCCTTAAATGAATCGACGTAATACAATCTGTAGACAGCTACTGTACTGTCACGGCCACTGCGGACAGCAAATGTGTCATTATTCGCCATCTTTCAGTAAGAATTATGCTTCTCTGCCAATTTACATATATTGGAATATACAGAAACCTTTCATCACGGCACATGGTTCGATGTAGAATAGGGCACAACTATATTTAAAGTAAACAGTGACATAATTTCGGACAAACAATATTATTTCGAAGGTGTTGTTACAAAATCTCGTAACTACGGCTTGATTCTAGCCGTAGTCAAGAGATTTCAAAAAAGCACCGATGGTTTATCAAAACATAACGTTTGGCAAACCAAGTCTACACGTTTAGCACAAAATTCGTTGCTATTATATAAACTTTGTCATCACTCTAAAATGAATTTTGAAATATAGGAAAAGAAAGAAGTCTATCCTGTGGAATATTGGATAACAAATTGAAGAAGATAAACCGAAGTTTCGTGTTTGTGTTGATATTCTAATCCATGTGAAATATAGGCAAGTGACATTACAAACTGCTTGTAAGCGATTGTACAATGAATTCATAAGGGGATTGTCAGTAGCCAAACAATTGTACATAAAATCTGTCAAAATGCGGACACTTAAATCGGGAATTTTATTGGAATGGACATCATTTCGTCTGAATCATGTTCTTAGTGAAAAAATACATACATAAAGGCATTTAATTTTGGGAATAAACAATACGATGAGTGTTAAAAAGCGATGAAAATGGCAATTTTATGTGGTGAAAATCATGCTCCAATTTTCCCATCCAAATGATCAAGGCATTTTGTATGTTTTAAACAGCTCAGACCGGGTGCATATTAGGACGATGCCTTCCATGTTTATTCAAGATTACGACATTACAACAGAATATAAGATATATGTCAAAATAATTATCAATCATAAACTTTTTCTTACCTATGTCAACCGCTGTTGTTTACCAAGTTGCATTTCCTCGATGTACAGACACACAAGCTATCACTCAAAGACAAGCTTTCACACACTTCCGCTCCTACACTGTGAAACCACCCGGTGCAAAATTCTACTAAAAAATGCCAACTGCTCTTTATATGAGTGGAATTTCAGAAAATCCGTCTAGGCTATAAGAAAAATGGCCAAAAGTACAGTAAATGAAATATTACAAACCTTTACCATTATCAAAGCCAATACACTCCTCTACTTTAAAACAAGAGTTAACATGATACATTTTCTTTCTTCACAAACAAAAATGTACATGCACATGAATATACATTTCACCTCAAATGTTATACATGATACACATCATGACTTTAGTATAGAATATGGTAACTAATTTGACACTTTTCTCTCATATAAATGTCAAAATTTGAACCCATCAATTCATATGACAAGCAATTAGTAATTAATTAAGATTCATTCATAATTTTCATATAAAGCGCATAATTATTTCGTTTTCCCCACTGAATATTTTTAACTGAAACATGAATCAATCACAAAGTAAATAGGGATTTACCCAAGTTTGAAGTTTCATTTTGCCTTTTTTCAAAACGACATATTTTTTGTAGACTGGTTCAAATTGAAAGCTGCTGCAGACAACAAAATGAATGTTGATAACCATATAATTTGTGAACAGAATAGCTCCAAAATATTCTGGCAAAAGGAAACAAGAGCTTCATAGAGCTGCGTTTATACACCAGAGAAGGGCTTGTCAGTGAAATAAAGCTTTTTTGTTACTTCAATTGCAGAAAATTCAAGAAAAATAATTTCTAGTAAGTTACATATTAGTTTTATTTTCATTAGAACCAAAAAATAAACACAATGCCAAGCTGAGAACATGTCACCAAAATTTCTAAATTAATTGTCTAAAGTAAAATTACATAACAATCCATTTGGTTGGACGACACATATGTCTCGGCCGATCAGATAGATTGTTGTGTTATTCTAAAGGTAAACTTAAACTTAGACTGGTTGGTGAAAACCACCCCTGAATTTCAAAAGTTGCCAGTCAAACTAGACACCATGGAGATTCATTGTGGCAATTCTGATTGAAACTGTAGGAGTTGGGCAGAAGGAAAATTCCTAAATGGATGGATGGACATACAGACATATGACCAGGCCCCGGTTTCTCGAAAAAATTAAGTACGATCGCATGCTCAAATCTGAACACCATGCTCAAATCACACAAAATCCACATGAACTTCAATCTATTACCCTTCAACGTTGGAGAGTATCCCTTTGAAGTTGAGCATGTTCTCATGAGAATATAAGTTTTTTTGAGAAACCGTGGCCAGGGCTATAGCATAATATGACCCTTTCCCAAGCTTTTATTATTGGGGACATCAAAGTAGGTCTTGTCAGATTTCCAACAAGCAGATCTTATTTTGCTGTCAATGAACTGTGAAGGTAGTCAGATTATTCAAGGTTGGCTATGACAAGGGTAAGCTGTTATGGTTGGAACAGATGCAAGCAAAATTAATATAAACTAGCACTGTCGCAGAGCGGACTTATACACACAATCCCCCCCACCCCCGAGGCGCCTTGTTTGAGAAAATAAATTCACAGTAGAACTATCTCCCTTGGATGTCAAAGAGCCTTAGTTGACATCGTAGAGCTAAGGAATTGCTTAATGCACATCTCCATGTCATGTAAATCGTCCATGTGAACTTTCATCAAAATCTGTCAAGCAGTTTGGGAGGAGTTGCGATCAAGAGATATGCGGACGAAAAAAAAAAGTCAATTATCTCCCTTAGTTGACATTGCAGAGCAAAGAAATTGCTTCATGCACATCTCCATGTCATGTAGATCGTCCACGTGAATTTTGATAAAAATCCGTCAAGCGGTTTGCAAGGAGTTGCGATCATGAGATATGCAGACGAAAAAAAAACAAAGTCAATTATCTCCCTAAGTTGACAAGCAATTTCTTCATTTTCCACAATGTTTTCGTATCCAAAATGGAAAGATTTTTAAAATGTCATCAACTTGAAATTGTCGTCTGCAACACATTTCAAATTGGAGCAGTAAAAAATTATGCCATCTGGAAATCGGTTAATTGCTGCACTTAGTTTCCATTAGTGGTAAAAGTATGAGGCAAAATAGGAAAAAGCCGATAATCATACTGAGCCTTTTCTCATTTTGCCACAATATTTTGTAGGCTATATTGTACAAATATTATCTGTATCACTATTCATTTTTCCCATGGAGTTGCTTTTAACCCATTACCAAACAACAAATTTTAAACCGTTCCAAATTCAAAGATGTTGCAGACAACAATTTCAGGTGAATGGAATTCTACACTTTTTGGCTCTCTGTTTAGAATACATAGTGGGAAATGAAGAAATTGCTAATGTCACAAGCATTTTCTTCATTTTCCACAATGTTTTCCCAAGTCTTATCTTATTAGGGAGTCAAAAGGCGCCACCATGCAGTAATGGATTAAAATTGGATGTTTAAATTTCTGCTGTTTTGGAATGGGTTGAGCCAAAGAGGGAAATGATTTTCCCCCATCATCTATTTGATCAAGGAAATAAAAAGTCATTTCAACTGTCAAATTTAACCCTTCACCCTATCCATTTCATTAAAATAGCATTGGCAATGTGTATCAAGTTGCTCTGTGCTGAAAATGTCTTGATTGTTTTGTAAAGTCTAAGAAAATATATGTTTTTAAAAACACAAAGAATGTGTGGAGATGAGGGCTTAAAAACATATTCTTTTTAATTCTGTGGATTGATAGGGTTACATGATGATACGATTCCAATGAGTACATACAATATAAGGTTTCATGAACAATAAATGAAATACCGTATTTATTCTAATAAACGCACGGGCGTTTATTGCAAACATGGTCGGTTGAAAAGTAGGAGGTGGGTGTTTATTAGAGGTACCTATAAGTCAAAATTTGCAAATCAAGTGTCAATTCATGGACTCAAAGTTCAGCAAGTCGAATTAACAACGTTTTGTTATATGGACTGCAAAATACGAATTTTCAAATGGAATCCCTTCCTTGCAAACATGTTGAGGGCTGGACATTCCCTTTTTCATTGCTTTCGGAGATGATTTTTCTTTATGTCTTACTTTATTCTAATCCAGAATCGGGGGATAGGCGTTTATTAGAATCACCATTTTTCGCTACATTTTGTGGTTAAAATATTTAGCAGATTTTCAGCCTAGATTTGGGGGATGGGCGTTTATTAGAATATGGGCGTTCATTAGAATAATTACGGTAATGCTTTCTAAAAACCCAACAATACCCCTTCTTATTTGTTAGACTAGTAGCTCTGATAAAATATATGCCAGAGTAAAGTATTCCTGGATGGCAACACTAACACCAACATCTGAGGATATGAAAACGGCTCTTCCTTGACTTTTGTCCAGGCGAACTAAAAAGCAATAGTTGTCATAAAGCTGATTATGAAATTTGCCTATTTTTTGATGAGTGTATCATATAACAGGAAACAAAATCTGTCAATATTTTCTTTCTACTTATTTACATTTTGTGTTCCCCCTTAATCTGTCAAATGTAAGTAAAAAATTATACGCCCCAAGGGCGGATCCAGGATTTTTTCCAGGGGGGGTCCAAGCACAAAAATTTTTCCAGGGAGGGTCCAAACCCAAATTATGGCTCTAAATGTGGTAAATATGTAACATTACACTAAATTTATATAGTCAAAATTCAATTTTCGACCAATGCCAGGGGGGTCCGGACCCCCAGACCCCCCCTCTAGATCCGCCCATGCACCCTTATGGAATAATTAATGATCAAATAAAGTAAAGAAATTATTACCAACCCATCACCATAGAAATAGCTTTGATAAAATTTTGAGTAAATCTTTAACCTTTTCCAAAACAACAATATGTTGGACTGTTGCATAAGACAATATCAAAGCTTATAAAATGGAATATAAATCACATGTGATAATGAAAAGCATTATCATCTTTTGCTGCAATATTCTCAATGATCGATAAGGGACATCTATATCTGAAAACGCTAGGTAAAAAGCTTTGCTTTTCTGCAATCATGAGGAAGAAATGTATCAAGTTCCAGTATTACAAATAATGGTAAACTCAAAGTACATTAATTTTCCAAAGTTTTAGTGTAAAACTCATTTAATAAGCTTCAATAATGTCAGTCTTAAACAAGGTCATAAATTTCATCTCCAGGTTGACACAAAAAAGATATAATTCTGTTAATTATATTAAGATACAAACAAGAACAATTTCCCCCAAATGTATATGAGCATTATAAAAGTGCAAAAGCTCCAGAGGCAGTGATGGCATTCTAAATAGCAAATTATCAATTCAGAGGTGTAAAATAGAAATCAATCCTCACTTGGCCATGGACATGTCTTGAAATTCTACTTGTCTTTTAAGTAAAAGTCTATTCATTCAGGATAACATTGCTTTTCAACAAAAACCTCGTAACTGCAGCTTAAAACAAGCTGCAGTTACGAAGTTTTCATTGAAAAGCAGCAATAGGTCAAGTGGACTTCAACTGTGGACAAGTGTACAAGAAGTTTCGAAACTCCCCTGACACCCATTATGAAGACTGCATCTAGAATACACATCACTTCATCATCAAAAGCTGTAAAAGTGAAAGGATTTTCACACCAAACATGCAAAATGTGATATAAAACAGGCTTTGTCATTGGTGATCACTTACCATCAAACTCCACTGCAAACAAAGGAGAAAAACAAAATCTACATGGTGAAAACGTGATCTATAAGGTAAAGTCAATGTACTTGTAAATAAATACATGCTTTCTTCATGTGAATAGTCCTAAATTAAACGAGAATCGTTACACTTGTTTTGGTTCGTCAAAACAACTGCAAGGATTCTTGTTTAATTTGGAATGTATAATAGAAAGACAACTAAAAATACAAACTAGGTAATGACAATATACCCTTTCCTATACAAACCTTTTGACATCCAGAGGAAAATAGGCTTTGGTAATTATTGAAGGAAAAGAAGAAAATGTTGAAGATCAGCATTTTCTTCTTTTGCCTCAATGTTACATTGTGCTATGTTTTACACAAATCCAATCTCTATTAATATCTATTTTGACGTCCAACCTAACTTTTGACGTCCAACGGAAAATAGACTTAAGAAATTATTGAGGGAAAAAGAAGAAAATGTTGAAGATCAGCATCTTCTTCTTTTGCCTCAATGTCAAATTGTGCTATATTGTTTATTGTGCACAAATCAAATCTCTATTTTGTTGCCTGCAGACTGCAGCGGATTTGAAGTTGGAACAGAGCAAATGTTGGCAGTCGGGAAAGACCTTAAACAGAAATCACAACTAAATATTGTCACAAAACATTGGATATACTTGCTTATTATTACCTTGTATTACAAAATTCAAGATCAGTTTCTCTCCAAAATTTGGTTTAAAATATTGAACAACTTCTATGAACCTTTTTGCAAAGGGCCGAAATAAGTACTGGTGTAAAACTGACAAAAAATTGAATTTATTTTAAATTGTTAAAAATTTGGAGGTGAAAGAAGAACATACTGCTTATTTAGTATTTACCAATATTTTTCTAAATTCCTTTAAGACGGAGAGGGATAGGGAGGGGGTTGTGGTGTAAATAGCACGGTGGGGATTGTGCATGATGGGATGGATAACGACTACCGACAATAGGGAACGATTTTATCAAGTAAACCGTGACGTAATTTCAGACAAATAAATAGTAATTCGTTGGTGCTGTTATAAAATCTCGTAACTACGGCTTGAATCAAACCGTAGTTACGAGATGTTATAACAACACCGACGGTTTATCAAAACATAACGGTAAACTCAGTCTATTTTTTGCACAAAATTTGATGCCAACTCACCTCGCTTCAGGTAAGACATTTTGCAATAACTCTGTTATTTCTGTATCAATTTTCAAGCGGTTTGCTGCATGTACCCCGCCTTATCAAACTCTTTCATCGGATGTATGACATATTAGATAACTCATGATACTTTTTCCGAAATATTGTCCCAGCCGACCAGAAAGCGAAATGGTAACGACTACGGCCAAATTAACCACACTTCAGGTAAGAATTTGTGCAATAACTTTCTTATTTCTGCATCAATTTTCATGCGGTTTGTTGCATGTACTCCGTCTTACTGAGCCCTTTTCTCAGATGTATTATTTATCTGGAACTTCCCTGTACTTTTCTCAAAAACCGATCCCAACCGACTAGAAAAAGGGTCTGAATTTTTTGTCGTTTTTCTGGTCGGTTGGGATCAATTTTTGGACAAAGTACAAAGATTCTACAAACAAGTCATACATCCAAGGAAAGAGCTCACTAATGCGGGGTACATGCAACAAACCCCTTGAAAATTGGAGCAGAAATAAGAAAATTATTGCACAATTTCTTACCTGAAGCGAGGCAAATTTTTCCGTATACTCCGTATTCGTTATCCATCCCATCATGCACAATCCCCACCGTGAATAGAGAGATGGAGAAAAACTGACCATTTTCACCAAAATATTCACCCCATGCTGCACAACATCAATGTATTATTGGTGGGTGACCATCTTCATCCCATACAATATCAAAACACAGAGCAACAAATAAGAAAGGGTTAAGCCATTCTAAATTTGATATTTGATTTCTATACCCTATGTTGTGGGTACTCATTAGAATTGTCTCCAAGAGACAATTCTAATGAGTGACCAAAACAAAGGGTTTGATTTACATTTAATCAAACTTAACGTTAAAAAGTCTTTACCCTCTCTAATCTGAATCTTTCTGATATATGATAATACCTCTTAGTATTTTTGTCTCCTTCTTAGGTTTTGATTCTTATAAATTGAAAAAAATAGAAAATGTAAGTTTAATAAAGTAACTAGACATGATGTCCATATCATTCTAAATGTGTCTACTTTGTATTGTAACAGTATTTACCTAGATGGGTGAAAAAATAATTGCAAATATGTGCTAGCAAAGTTTTCTATTGACTAAAAATATTGACTCAAAGGTGTAACATTTTTATACACTGATTAAATTTGATTTTATTGTAACGTGTCCCAGTATCAAGCCCTGAAAATATGCATGTAAGAACAAAAACAAATTATGACTAGCAAAATTAATAAGCTGACTGGTAAAAATAATAAAAACTAACCATTTCCCAAACACCACAATTTTAGACGGCTCCCATTTGAAAGAAATTGCTGACAACTTAATAAACAATAATTGATGTCAAAAGTAGAAATTTTGTTGTTATAGCAGAGTATATATTGACAGAAAAGGAGAAATTACTGATTACCAGTATCAGCAATTTCTTATTTTTTCTCATTTTTTTTCAAAACCGTTCCTTGTAGAAATCGGAGCTCCAGATAAGAGGGGGGTGATGACTTTTTAAACTGTAATAATTCTGTTATTGTTCATCAAACCCTATATTGTGGGTACTCATTTGTATCGTCTCATCGAGACGATTCAAATGAGTACCCACAACACAGGGTTTGGAATTGAAATAAAAAAGTTAGAATGTCTTCACCCCCACTTATCTGTAGCCCTGAGAAATGTCAAAATCTTGTCTTTTTTAGGGAACAGTTGTCAAGGCTGACTAGCAAAATAATGTTAGTCTAACTGTCAAGTAATATCAATTATTATTGTCTGTGCATAGCTTACTTGCAATGAAATTTTACTAAATATCTATATAAGGCATTAAACACTATATTTGTTAAATTTCAACCCTTTCCCAAACAGAAAAATTTAGACTGTCATAGTTGGAAAGCTGCTGCAGATGACAAAATAGATGTTGATAAAGGCAGGATTAAAGAGACTACAAAATAGCTCTGGAAATATTGTGGCAAAAGTAGAAAATGCTGGTTTTCAATATACTTTGTCTCAATTTTCCAAAGCATTTTCTATGGCGACGTCATGTGCAGGTTTTATTTGGGAAGGCTTAACATCTAGTAATATTGTAATTTGTTACTGAACACTAAACTTTTCTATGCTAGTCCAGATTACTAGACGAGAGGAAATGGTGACAAATTATATTATATGAATTTGCCTGGTTACAATGTATTATGTAGTAGAGTAACTTACTGTCTTCCACATTTTTGCTGTAATTGTCTTGAACTAAATGTGTATTCTCCCCTTCTTCTTCATTGTAATCAAGGGAGGGAATGCCCTGTAACTTCTGAAAAGGATGAACATTAAAGTAATCCATATGAATACAAGTTGAAAGCTAAAATCAATCATCGGGTAACAGGTAATAAATTTGAACTCGGGTACTGGCATATTTCTACTCTACCTGTGAGAACTTCCATGGATCCACCATTGCGCTTACAATGAAATGAGCCTCAATCTGGAAAAAAACATCCCTTATAGCATTTGAGACAGCCATGTGTCAAGATCAGGCTGTGCCTAGTTGCAGAAAAAATCTGGATCCATGTTACTCTCATATAGTTGCTACAGACCATGAGGAAGTTATCTGAGAACAACATGGTTCCTGGTCAGACTGCGTGTATACACAGGCTGATCTGGAACCATGTTGTTCTCAAATGCTATAACGGACGTTTTTCCAGATCCTGGCTCAAAATGTATCTTACTTTGTCTGCATGGACTGTTGTACATATCATATGAGATTAGAACTGTCTTATGGACCGCATCACTTTACGATTATCAATCATGTGCACTGATTTATTGAAAAATAGTCTGAAGTAATGCTTGCCCATTTAAATTAGTTCAGTATTTTGACTTGCCACCTACCCAAATATATTGGCCTAGATCCTATGCATCGTTGATTGAAATGGAGTAAGGTCACCCAAGCAAGTACTTCCAATGTCATAGGGGGCTAAAATAGTTCTTTGGAAAAAATTGGCCTCTTTTTTGGTGATGCCTTGCTCTCTGTATGAATGATTTTGAGCCAAGATTTCCATTGGATGCTTTTGATTGACATGTTTTCTCATTTTTGAGCCAGAATGTACCTTTCTTTTCAGGACTTTTTGACGTCTTTTGGTGGAGGAGTACACATGGTCACCATTTCTGTTGTCTTTATTTTAGTGTGGAAGAAAACATGATACATGATTATGTTTGACTGAAAATCTTGAAGAATCCACTGATATTTACTGTGGTTTGTCGAAGCATTAAAAGCCAATTATATGGCTCATTAACTCCACCATTCTTCTTTGTTAACCCTTTCCCAAACAAGACCTGGTTTTGACGTCCCTAATAGAACAGGCTTGGGAAAACATTGAAACAAAAGAAGAAACTGCTGATAACCAGCAGTTTCTCCTTTTGTCTCAATATTTTCTTTGTCATATTTTATACAAATCATGTCTTTATTATCATCAATTTTGTCGTCTGCTTCAACTTTCAATTTGGATCACCCTAAAATTTTGTTGTTTGGGAAAGGGTTAAATTGTAATGTCTTCCGTTTCCAATTTTAACGTTAGAAATTAATGTACAGAAGATGTATCAAATCTTCTATTAAGCAAAAAGTTGCCTAATGCTATTTTAAAACCATTGAAACTTTCTTAAAACACAATCTCTTCTGGTAAATCTTTCCAGATATTCACACACCTTATTGGGAAAGAGTTCAATCTTAGAGTTTTGTTTACTGTATGTAAAGATAGTTTCACGGAACAAAATTTTCGCTGAAGGGCCCATTTTCAAGTTTTACAAATATTTGCATGACTTTTAATTCGCGGAGAGACAAAATAAGAATTCTTAAATTCGCACACAGCAAAATGAATATAAGTGAATGGTAAACACTCTTTCTTATTTGCAGTATCTTAAACACTCAGGAGTAGGAAATTAAATGGATATTGCTCCACTGTATCAACTAATTGTTTTCTTTATGCATTCTAATAAAGGGTTTGTTGCACTTTGAATAGCAGAGTTCATAATTGCATTAAATTGATGTCGCCTTTGACATTCTTGCTCCCCCGCCCTGCGCATGGTCTGTGTCTAAAATTTGTCACTGAGCAATAACTGTTATATGTACAGATTTGAAATTTTCCACATTTATTGTACAGATGTCACATTTAAAAACTTTACAACTTTTGTTTTGATAGTAAACACTAGCAGTGCTCTCAATAAGCGGACGTCGACGTTTATTACGTCCGATTTTCTTGAAAAAAAGTCCAGAATTTTGAAGTTGGACGTCTGTCAGACGTCTCGAATCTCTTACTGACTCCCGAATATCTAGAGCTGGACGTCTATCAAAAATTTTGGTAAAGGGTTAAAATCGATATTACCCAGTTACTTCTCCCGATAAGCGTGTCTAGAAATTAGCCGCGAGGCGATTATGATCTAGAGAAGTGACAAATACACAAGGCATAGGACTTCTCTCTATGATGCAAATTCGTTCTTTGATAATCGGTTGACACAAGAAAAAAAATGTATCAGAGAAGGCATATAAGTACACAATTACGCATGTAAACAATACAGGAATGTGTTATCAGTCAAACTGGTAAAGCGACGATCGTAACATTGACAGGCATGAATTCCCAATTGATTATGTCTTATATCTAAAGAATCCGAGAGAAACTTCAGTAATTCAGTTGGTTGTTGTTATTTATTCGGTAATTTATTGTTTTGACTAGTTTAAGGTCTCGGAGGAAAAGAAACATAAACCAGAAAACTTAATGTCATGGGTTTTCATGACTTTGAAATTTTACTGATCTTATTTGATGGGAGAAAAAATTAATGTTGCACTTGATCAAAATCCATAATTTCAGCTACTATCATTAAAAAACAAAAATTATTTTGAATGGAAAGAAATTAATTTAGTTACATGATTGTGTTTAAATCGTCGGTCAATAGACAGAAGCCATCACTCTATACATGTTTGTTGTGGTTTTGCTGTATATTGCAAGGTTTGAAGATACGCTGTTTGTAAATCCAGTAAACATCTCACATGCCAATCAGCATAAAACAATTACACTATAAATGGACATCGAGTCGTGAGCCTCGACGAAAGGTTGCGGTATATTCCAATACATGTAAATAGGGAGGAGTGCCTATTTTCCATTGAATAAAAACGAACAATGACAGGTATTGCGTGCTGTCCGTGATGCCGTGTGAGTTCAGTAGCTGTATCCAGATAGTACTTCGTCGATTTATTACAGGGAGACGGGTTCGAGTCACACCTTTTTATAATTCGAAATCCCTCTTCCCCCGTCAATTTAGACTCGCTGATCTTTGATCATTCACAGGTCGTTGTCTATCTATAAACATAAGTGTATTGATTTTCTCAGTTTGACTGTATCGGTAAATTTCACGCTTCACTGATTTTACATACCCTTATTTGAGATTGACTCACTGGCTACTTTATCCTTTACTCAACTTAAATTCATTAAGTTGGAGCTTTGTCATAATTGTCATTGATCAAGTGCACTCGACTCTTCATCCCTTTTTTGGACTGGTTCAGAAATTGCAAAAGAATAGAGGAGGATGTACTCAGTAAAGTGGGTGGATTTTTAAGCATTTTTTTTTAGATATTTGACAGTGTAGTATAAAAAAAGATAGTAAAAAGGGGAAAAAATTATCATCAAAGTTTTTCTAAGTATGTTTCCAATGGGAGATATTGTTTTGGGTATGGTTGAAACAGAATTTAGAATGGAATATTCAGTTAAATCAAGACTTTGATTTTTAATTGAAGCTTGTTCATTTCATAAAAAGCAATTTCTCCTTTTCTCTAAACATTTTTATTCTGTGTACATACTTACACATTTTCTACTGTGGACATCATTAACTAGTCCTCAATCACTGCATCATATACTATTCCTTTGTAACATTTTATATATGTTTAATGTTTAGTACAAATCACAACATAAGTAACGCTCTATTGGAATAATGTCCAGAGTCCGAAAATTCCGCGACCGGTGGTGAAATATTCCTGGACTTCCTGATTTTGGAACATGGAATTACCAGACTTCCTGAAATTGGCCCTTATTGAGAGCACTGCACTAGTCAAGTTTTATTAACCCAGTATACAAACTTTTGGATCACCCCTCATATTTGTACTAACTGAACATATATTCATGTAATGTTAATAATAAAAATACATTTCAACTTACGCGAAAATTAAACTATTAAGGAAGAATTGGGAGTACAAAATATTTGCACAACCATGAATTCGCGGGCCGATAGTCTAGCGCGAATATAGCGAAAATCAGAAGCCCGCAAATATATCTACACATACAGTATTTGTTGTTTTTCTATTCTAAATATGTGTCCTCTAGTAATATTGTCATTACAAGTGAAGAATTTGCTGGTGTCACTGTTGTAGTGACGTTGGGTAGAATCACAACCATGTTCCTGGCTAGCTCGGTGGTTAGAGTGTATGACTAGTAATCTGGGGGTCATAGGTTCAAGTCCCATGTCGGATGCACTTTTTCTCCTCATATTTACTTGAATGGCCACGAGGTAAATCGGTGAGCGCAGGTAGCAGCACCTGTCGGTCCTAAGGACAGGGGGAGCGTGTGACTCCCATGAATTTATGAGGGGGAGGAGTGTAGTGACGTTGGATAGAATCACGACCATGTGCCCAGCTAGCTCAGTGGTAAGAGAGTCAGACTAGTAATCCGGGGGTCTTGGGTTCGAGTCCCACGTCGTGTGCACTTTTTCTCTACTCAAAAGGTCAAATCTCTGTCTCCTGTATAATATTGTAGGTAAATTCCGAGCTCGCAGTCTGTCTTCATATTGTAGGTCCTTTAACTCTGGAACAATCTTTGCTGCACATCTTTGGATATTTTCAATAAGAATGAATGTTGTTTTCCATGTAGGTGGGTTTATTTCCTGGAAATTCTACAGGTCAAGGATGGATCTGTTTAAGTTTAGGCGCAGATCGACTCAACATAAGTTGTAGATGGTGATGTCAATGTGTGGAAAAATGAGTTTTTGCATAGAATTACATAGGAGCAAATATGAGTAATCTGCAATGCACCAAATGTAGCAATAACAGACCATTTTCATAAAATAGGTATTTTTAATTAAAAATCGTTTCATCATGAAGTGCAAGCATTCAGAAGGACAGTGCTGCTTGAATTTTCAAAATCCATTCACAAACAAAAAAGTTATGCAGCTTTGAACAGCACAGCCCTTCAGAAATGTGTATATCAAAATCGATCAGCTGGTTTAACTGGAGTGTGTATTGACGCAATACACATCACTGCGCATCCGCCATTTTTCCAGTACTTACATGGCTATTTTTGTGTTACAGCACCTCTGGGAAAAGCTCAGGCGCTAAAATGCGCTTATATTTAGATCACTAAATTTAGACTGATTTGTTTTGGGAAATCCTTACGAACATCCAGTCGTAAGTGTTCTGAAGTGTTCACGGAGAATAACGGAGTTATACGGCTCCAAAGTTGACCAATATTCAAGCGTGATTTCCAGTCACATGGTTGCCAGAAATACCCGACTTTTTGTAATGATATCATTTCTATATTTATCCTAATTAATGCAAGCCAAAAATATTTCTTGTCAGATGATTGGTTGATTTTCTACACAATTTTAAAGTAGACAACCGCACAAGGTCGGCGACCGCCATTAGTCATTTTTTTTTGAAAATTTTACAAAGTCAGCTCAGTTGAAATCGATATAGTGCAACAAATACATAACTTAGGTAGATGTTTTATATATCATCAGAAAGAATATTCTTTTTAGATTTGATCTATGTTTACCATATTTTTATTTTTGAAATAATTGCTGAAAAAATATTGATTGAATTGGACCAGGTTATAATGGCGATATATAGGGAGGCGATGTACTATCGATTCCTCTGTCATTGCTACCAAATGTCAGTCTGACAGTCAGACAAAGTAGAGTCAACTTGAAAAGGAACAATTCTGTGAGTCAAACAGATATGGCAATGTATACTCGAGGAGGATGAATTTATTGAAATGTTGTTATCGTAAATTTTCTTTCTGCAAGATGTTTTTCATGGGTTTGTTTGTGTTTCGTTACCTGGTTTCGTGACTTCCCCTCCGCCATATTTGTTTATTCTTGGATTGTTGTTGTTGTCAATTTTTTTCAAAACTTTAGATTTTATGTTAAGTTTGTATATTTTTTTGCGGTTAGATAATTCAAGAATTTATATCAAAAATCTAAAAAAAAATGCTGCACTTTGACTTAATGACAGCTAAATACTTTGAAATGCTAAAATGAATTAAAATTCCGTTACTTTATTTTAATCCTTTTCATCCAATTCACAAGGGGACGTCACTCTGAAAAGGTACAAAACATTTAGTCTGGCTTACCTGCCCCTAATACTGCGTTATTGGGTCAGGAAGACACCAGTAATGGCGACGTCCATTGCACTGATATTTTAACAAAGGTAAAGAACAAAGTTCTTTAATTTTGTGAGCAGAGAAGGGTCATTAGAAGAGTAGATAGGTTTCGGTATATTTTTAACTCCAGCAATAAAAGTTTAACATGACCGCAACGCTAACCCGAAATAAAACGGTTTTAAATTATGTACATGAAAACTATATGACGGCAATTTGGATCCACCTCTGTACAGTAGTCCGATTAGCTCAGTGGTTAGAGCGTCTACTTTGAAATCCAGAGGTCCCTGGTTCGAATCCCAAGAGAGTAACATGTTTTAGCCACACCCCCTTTCTTTTTACATTTTTCATACCAAATGGTTCTACAGATTGCAAAGACGTAATAAAAACACAATTACCAAATATGTTTTAATTGCATCTTAGTGATTTCCAGAATAGTTTGGTTTGAGAAAATGTATTAAAGCAAAATGTAGACGAAAAAACATTTGCCCAACATGGGATTCGATCCTTGGACCTCTGGTGTCGAAGTCAGACGCTCTACCACTGAGCTAATCAGACTACCGGGAAGAAATTCGTCCAAATTGCCTTATAAAGTTTTCATGTACATAATTTAAAACCGTTTTATTTCGGGTTTGCGTTGAGGTCATGTAAATCTTTTATTGCTAGTATTAAAAATATACCGAAACCTATCTACTCTTCTAATGACCCTTCCCTGCTCACAAAATTAAAGAACTTTGCTCTTTATCTTTGTAGTGAAATCTCTCCACTGGAGGCCGCCATTGTTACTGAATGCCTGACGTACTAAAATACATAGTACGACAGGGAACCAGACTACAAAACATTCGGGTTATTTTACTTTATTTGGGCAGGAAATCAATATCGAAGGTGAAAACAAAACGCCCACTTTCTTAACCAGTCCTTTTCTTCAACAAAGCAATCGTTGTGATTGCCTGGTATGTTTTTATGTTCAAAGGTCATAACGGCCCAAAGTCGAAACGCCTTTAGATTAGAATTTACCCTGAGCCGCGTGCGATTTAGGCCAGAAGTTGTCTTCTGGAAGAAGAAGAGCTAGTTTGGTTCCCGGCTCTGATGCACTACGTAGTAGAAAAAATACTACGTAGTGTATCAGAGCCGGGAACCACGCTCTTCTGGAAGAGCTCTACCAGCCTAAATCGCACACGGCTCTGGTGACTAGGGCCGACTTCGATTGGCAATGGCTCGCGTCATCGTTGGGAACCAGCGCTGTTCTATCTATTATACTTACTCCCCCGTTTTGTGTCAGCCAATCATAACATTTGTTTACTAGACACTGATTGGCCCGCTGTTTATCCAAGGAGTTCCGAATGACGTAATGGAGCTATGGTCCGACAACACTTTTTTCGGTGGTCAGACTATAGCTCGGGCCATTGCTGTTCGATTTGAGCTATAGCAACGGAAATGACGTCAATAGCTCGCACTATTGGTGTTCGGTTGGAGCGATGGCGCGAGCCATTGCCAATCGAAGTCGGCCCAGGGCTGACCATAGGTACGATTATAGCTAATCTCACGGTCATGTACACGGCCTGGACTGATTCTCTACTTCAATCTACTACATGGATTAATTTAAACGCGAATGAGTACCAGTCTAGCTCAGGAGAAGCAACTCTGTAAACGGGCACCTGTAAGTGACTTAGAGTAGCGTCCCTTAGAAAAAGCGCGCCAAAACATATTGTCTACACTTTTAGAACATGAGCTCTGATTGGTTGAATTCCTCGGACTGTTTCATTGGTCGTATCTATTGACTAATCATAGGACAGAATGCAGTAGCTGTTCCCAGTCGTAGATTCAGTTATTAACATTTTATCCGTCAAACAATTACCTGCGGGTAACCACTAACCAGTACTCTAGTATTGATAATTGATAAACATGTATTGATAATTTAGCATAGTAGACGGTCAAAATCATATGAAATGGAGAAAAAAGGTATGTCACAGTGACTCACAGTTCATCATGGCTTTTCATTAATGTGTTACAAAATTAATCTCCTTGGTAAAACTCCATAAATCACATGAAACTACCAAGTATCGACATGATCTTATTATTTGTAGCATCATGGTAACATTGATTTTATTATTCATTTCAAATAA
This sequence comes from Fragum sueziense, assembly GCA_963680895.1. Taxonomy (NCBI): domain Eukaryota; kingdom Metazoa; phylum Mollusca; class Bivalvia; order Cardiida; family Cardiidae; genus Fragum; species Fragum sueziense. The sequence goes on from OY804593.1 coordinate 67,010,109, forward strand.
TGTGAACCCTTTCCAAAACAAGACCTGGTTTTTGACAACCCTAATTGATAGAGTTTGTGAAAACATGAAGGCAAATGAAGAAAATCATATTTGGACAAGCCAATTGATAATCCCCTAAGTCTTCTTTGATGCAAATTTCGCTCTTTGATATCGGAGTCTCTATTTAGCGAGCAACATTCGATATCAATGAGCAAAATTTGCATCAGAGAAGACTCAGATTAGCCAATTGATTACCCTTTATGGAGACTATTATTTGAGAATTTCTTTAACCCTTTGCTAAACGACAAAATGTTAGAGTGGTCCAATTCAAAAGCGGCTGCAGACGACAACATTGATGCTGATACAGAAATGATTTGTGTACAATTAGTTCTGGAAAATATTGACCCAAAAGGAGAAAATGCTACCTATCAGTATTTATAGCTCACCTGAGCACGAAGTGCTCAAGGTGAGCTATAACTGTGGTCACTCAATGTCCGTCATCCGTCCGTCCGTCTGTTCACAATTTCTTTCAACATCTTCTCCTCCTAAACCATTGGACCAATTTCGACCAAACTTGTCAGGAATATTCCTTGGGTGACCATTTCAAAAACTTGTTCGCGAATTTTTGATTTGTCAAAAATGTGGGCGTGGCAGGGTGGGGCTTATCAGACTTAGAGAAATCATAAGAAAATTCTTTTAAAATAAACTTATGGGCCAATTTGAACCAAATTTGGCAGGAATGTGCCTTGAGTCACTCTTTTCAAAATTTGTTCACAAATTTTTACATTTGTCAAAAAAATGTGGCCGTGGCAGGGAGGAAGGGGCTTATAGGGCTTGGAGAAATCATAAGATTAGAAAATTCTGTAAAAATCAACAAATGGGCCAATTTGAACCAAACTTGGCAGGAATATGCCTTGAGTCACTTTTTTCAAAATTTGTTCACAAATATTTATATTTGTCAAAAAATGTGGGCGTGTCAGGGAGGAAGGAGCTTATCAGACTTGGAGAAATCATAAGAAAATTCTTTAAAAATCAACAATTGGGCCAAATTGAACTAGACTTTGCAGGAATGTTCCTTGAGTCACTTTTTTCAAAATTTGTTCACAAATTTTTACAATTGACAAAAAATATGGCCATGGTAGGGAGGAAGGGGCTTAGTGGACTTAGAGAAATCATAAGAAAATTCTTTTAAAATCAACCATTGGGCCAATTTGAAGCAGACTTTGCAGGAATGTTCTTTGAGTCACTCTTTTCAAAGTTTGTTCACAAATTTTTACATTTGTCAAAAAATGTGGCTGTGGCAGGGAGGATGGGGCTTATCGGACTTGGAGAAACCATAAGAAAATTCTTTAAAAATCAACCATTTGGCTAATTTTAATCCTACTTGGCAGGAAACTTCATTGAGTGACTCTTCTCAAAATTTGTTCACAAATATTTACTTTTGTCAAAAAATGTGGGTGTGTCAGGGAGGAAGGGGCTTATCGGAATAGAGAAGTCAAAAGAAAATTCTTTAAAAATCAACCATTGATCCAATTTGAACCAAACCTGGCTGGAAAGTTCCTTGAGTGACTTGTTCAAAATTGTATCTTTAGTATTTTCTTAAAAAGTATATGGGTGTGACAGGGTTGGGGAAATTTCGTACGTTGAAAATTATACTTTACTTTGGGTTGTCACAGAGATACCATTTTTTTTTTTCTAAACTATTTGGCCTAGAATCTTGAAATTTTGTGTAAGACCTGATGTCATGAATGGCTTTCAGAATACAAGAAATCATCACTATGCATGGAAACTAAGCCCTATATTGTTCGTTCTACATTTTACAAGGCAATTTTGATGCTTTTACTTTGGGAATCATACAAGCTGCAGATAAGAGGAGATATGTAATTGCTTTTCAAATTTCAAAAAGCAACATTTTGTTTCAATATTCATCAAACCCTATGTTGTTAGTGATCATTTCAATCATCTGCTTGAAAAGATTAAAACATTCTACGTAGGGTTTTGATATGAATAATAAATTTGTAAAGCCTTTCCTATTCCTCTTATCAGTTGCTCTGGCTGGCCCCCATGTTTATCTTATGTGAACAAATAAGAAGGGGTTAGCCTAGCTTATCAGATGATGATCTTTCTCTCTATTCTTTCAAATAACAGACCAAATCTTGTTAATTGTGTTAATATCATAAATGATCAATCTCTAACAGATCGACATGCTTTGAAAATTAGCCCTATGTTGTATATTGCAAAATCCTGAAAAGATTATTGAAAAAAAAAACCACCCTCACCATTGTGCTAATTCATACCCAACTTTACAGGATCGATTGGAACAAAATTATTACTTAATTGTTTCCAAACAGAAAGTCCTTACAAGTTTCATGCCTTTGAATTTGACAAAATTGCCATTATCACTCTTGTCATCTTGATTCAGGTGAGCGATTTTAGGACCATCATGGTCCTCTTGTCTTTCAAGTACCACTAGACCTTCAGATAAACACCCTGTGTATTGAGAGAGAGACTTAAGCTACCAATTAATTTAACCCTTTCCGAAACAAGACCTGGTTTTGACGTCCCTAATAGAAAATGCTTGGGAAAACATTGAAACAAAAGAAGAAACTGCTGATAACCAGCAGTTTCTCCTTTTGTCTCAATATTTTCTATGTCATATTTTACACAAATTCTATCTATAATAACTTCCATGTTGTCATTTGTGGCAGTTTTTGAAGTGGATTGCCCTAAAAATTTGCCGTTTGGGAAAGGGTTAATGTTGTTATCTTTCAGGTACCACTTCAGATAAGCAGCCTGTGTATTGAGAGAGACTTACAGGACCATGAATCATATTTGAGCCTGGGTTAGTTCAACCTTTATTTCCAAAGTTAATGAACAAGTGAACAGGGCAAAATGGTGAAATACCCTGTTAGAAGGATTCAAATTCCGCGAGTTTTTTACAAGTGTGATTACTGTGGTGAAAGAGTTTTCAGTAAACATGAAATAAGTGTTCACATTTCTCACCATTTAGGTGTAAATGCATACCAGTGTGATCTGTGTGGTTCTGTATTTGAGCATAATGATAATTTGATAAGTCATAGAAGAAATGTACATGTAGTTGACAGACAGTTTAAATGTGACGTATGTGGGTTAGCCAGTAAAACTAATGCGGACTTACAGAAACACAAACTTATTCACTCTGATTATAAAGCTTTTGAATGCCATTTTTGTCAGAAACGATTTGTCTGTCAGAGGTATCTGACTATACATATGAAACAACATACTACATTGACTGATAGAGACTTTACATGTGATATCTGTGGATCTGATTTTCATTCTATAAATGCTCTTAGAAAGCATAAGCATGATATTCATACAAACAAAATTCTTCCTTGCAAATTTTGTACAAAAATGTTCAAAACAAAAGCGACTTTGGCCCGCCATGAAAAGGTGCACACTCAAGAGAAGCCGTATGGTTGTGATGTATGTGGGAGATGTTTCGCTGATCACAATTTGCTTAAATTACACGTCAGAACACATACTGGGGAGAGGCCGTACAAATGTCCCCAATGTGATAAATGTTTTGCACGGCAATCACACGTCAAATCACATCTGCTTACTCATACAAAAGAGAAGAGTTATAAATGTTCAGTCTGTGAGAAGTGGTTTGCACACAAATCTGCCTTGAAAATGCACCAAAAAAGACATACTGGAATAAAAACACACAAGTGCCAGACATGTGGTAAATTGTTTTATGAGAAAAAGGACTTAAAGAGACATGAAGTCATACATACTGGTGACAAGCCATATAAATGTGAAATATGCAGTAAAGCTTTCAACACATCATGTAACCTGAAAAAACATCTTCAATCACATACTGATAACAGGAGATATAAATGCCATATTTGTGAGAAAAGGTTTCGTGCTAAAATCTCTTTGACTGAGCATTTGGAAACACATACAACAAATGGAAGGATAAAGAAATTCAAATGTGATGCTTGTGACCTTTTATATGCTTCCAAAAACTCCTTAAGAGTTCATGTACGTAGAATTCACAATGCAGAAAAGCGATATTCTTGTAAATATTGTGATAAGAAATTTACATTTAAAAATGTTCTCAAGATTCATGAAAGGTACCATAATGGAGAACGTCCATTTAAATGTGAAGAATGCAACATTTCATTCATCAAGAATCAATATCTCTTGCGTCACCAGCGAAATGTACATGTCGGGGAAAGATATCTATGTGAACACTGCCTTGCATCTTTCTGTTCAAGCAATGGACTAAGGTTTCATATCAACACCAAGCATAATCCAAGTAAAGATTATGTTTGTGAAAAATGTGGAAAGAAGTTTAATAGCCCTGAAATACTCAGAATGCATGTCAAAAGCCACTCGAATTTTAAGCCGTTTAAATGTTTAGTCTGTAATTGCAGATTCCAAACATATTCTAAACTGATGCGTCATCGAACAAGTCATACTGATATCAAACCTTTCAAGTGTGATTTATGCCCGAAAGTGTTCAAACTAAAGGAACAGTTGAAAAATCATATTATACGTTTACATTGTGCAAAGAAATCATTTGAGAAAACTGTGAAGGATATGCAGACAACGACTTTCAAGATGGAAACTTTTCATAACGAAAATGAAACATGGCTGAACGTTTTAAATTCTCAGTTTAAAGAGGATAAAGTAAGAATTTATAGAAATTATACAGCATGTTTGATAAATGTACCAGTATGCATAAACCTTTTCCAGACAATCTGATTTTAAATTGATTTAAACTGAAAACTGCTGCCTTTGAATGAAAAAAACAATAGAAATGGAAAATGTGCACTTGATCATTAGTGAAGAGATGTAGAAAGTGCTGTTGATCAACATGCATCTGAAACAAACCCTGGCTTTGATTTTTGAGCAGGGAAGGCTTTACAAAAAATCTATGGACAAGAAAATGCTAGTGACCTGCATCCTCTTCTCTCCACCCATTCTTTTGTATGTTATAATGTTCAGTGCTGGATCCAGGATTTTTGTGAAGGTGGTTCGAAACTACTAATAGGGTGTTTGTTTTCCTATAATTACACAATTTTGACTGTGTTTCTGCATGAAAATGAATTTATACATAATTTGTCCCTTGACAGCCAGAAGTGGCTATCAGCAGTTAAATTTTAACTGCTGATAGCCACTTCTGGCTGTCAAGGGACGAATATGTAATAAGGCTACCAGAAGGGTCCGTTTGAACCCCCAGACCCACTCTGGATCTGCCACTGATGTTCATGTGTTTGCAATTAGTAGCATTAGTTAACCTTTTCCCACTGGCTTTGAAAACTCTTTATACAGATAGTTTTAGAGCATGTCTAACCTATTACCACACAGTGAGGCTTTTTGACAACCCTTAAGAAAGATGCTTGGGAAAACATTGTGGAAAATGAAGAAATTGCTTATGACAAGCAATTTCTACATTATCCACTATGTTTTCTAGCCAAAAAAGTAAACATCAACATCTTTCAAATTGGAACACTTAAATTTTTTTTCGTCTTGTAATAGGCTAGGAAAAGAAATAAATATCAATCAACCAAGAAACCGATGATCTCAATAAATTATAAATACCTAAAATTTTTGGAATTTTTACATTCAAGTTTCTGTTTTTGCACAACATCAATTTGCTATTTTTCGATACTCTGCTGGAGGCGGTCGTATATTGGCATCATCTTCTATGTCTGTCCATCCATCCGTACATACATCATTCCACTTTTCTTGTCAACACAACTCCTCCTAAGTTTGTGGCTGGATCTTTTTGAAACTTGGTCAATGTGATTACCTTAATTGGTAGATGTGCATGAAGTAAGGATTTTATGGTTCATTGATTTTTGCCTGAGTTATGCCCCCTTAAAACTTAGTCTCTGGGGCTTATTGAAATTGCAGCCTTGTCAACGCAACTCCTCCTAAGTTTCTAGCTGGATCTTAATGAAACTTCGTCAATGTTATTACATCAATTGGTAGATGTGCATGAAGTAAGGATTTTATGGTTCATTGATTTTTGCCTGAGTTATGCCCCCTTAAAACTTAGTCTCTGGGTCTTATTGAAATTGCAGCCTTGTGAACGAAACTTCTCCTAAGTTTCTGGCTAGATCTTAATGAAACTTGGTAGATGTTATCACCTTAATTTATAGATGTGCATGAAGTACGGATTTTATGGTTTATTGATTTTTGTTAGCTCTCCTGAGCACGTAGTGCTCGAGGTGAGGTATTGTGATCGGTCTATTTTCCGGCATCCGTCTTTTTGTCAGTCTGTATGTCAACTTTTTACAAAAAAATCTTCTCCTCCTAAAGTAGTTGGCAGAATTCAACCAAATTTCATACATACCATCTTTGGGTCATACTTTTTATGCCCCGGTATCGAGAGATCGGGGGCATATTGTTTTACTGGTGTCCGTCTGTCTGTCCGTCCGTCTGTCTGTCAGTCTGTCCGAAAACTTAACCTTTGCCTTTTCTCCGAAAGAATTTGACATACAAATTTCAAATTTGGTATGCAACTTCCTTTCAATGATACCTATCTGTTCCGTGCAATTTGACCTTCCTCAAGGTCATCCGTTAACCTGTGTCAACCCTTTACTCTACAAAAACTTAACCTTTTACTCAGAAAACTTAAAATTTGCCTTTTCTCCAAAAGTATTTGACATACAAAGTTCAAATTTGGTATGCAACTTCCTTTCAATGATATCTATCTGTTCCATGCAATTTATTATTTGACCTTCCTCAAGGTCATCCGTTAACCCATATCAACCCTTTACTCTATGAAAACTTAACCTTTACTCGGAAAACTTAACCTTTGCCTTTTCTCCAAACGTATTTGACATACAAAGCTCAAATTTGGTATGCAACTTCCTTTCAATGATATCTATCTGTTACTCCACAAAAACTTAACATTTTAGAAAAATGGCCATTTCGGGGGCATTTGTTTTTCACAAATACATCTTGTTCAAAATACTTTAAAGAATTTGAATCGGGACTAGAATGGGGTAAAAAATTAGGTCATACTTTGTCATAATCCGAGTCTTCTCTGATGTAAATACGCTCTTTGATATTTTGATTTTTCGCTATTTACATCAGAGAGCGTTGCTCTTTGAAAACAGCGGAAAGTTCGGTAACGTTACAAGTAACTTGAAGCTTTGTTTTTGTGTATCATATCGAATCACTCGGTAAAACGTTGTAGGGTATAGATCATTAAATCATTTTTAGCTCCACTGGCCGAAGGCCAGCGGGGCTTATGTCATGGCCCTGTGTCCGTCGTGCGTGCGTCCGTGCGTGCGTCCGTCCGTGCGTCCGTCCGTGCGTCAACTTTTTCTTTAAACATCTACTTCTCCAAAACTACTGGACCAATTTTAACCAAACTTCACAGGAATCTTCCTTGAATAAACCTTTTCCAAATTCCTTGAAAAAATTAAATTCCGTGTGGAACTTGAATTTTGATTAAATTAATTAATTTAAATTTTGGAAAAATCTTTTAAAAATCTTCTTCTCCAAAACTACTGGACCAAATTCAACCAAACTTCACAGGAATCTTCCTTGCATGAACCTTTTCCAAATTCCTTCAAAAAATTAAATTCCGTTTAGAACTTGAATTTTAATTAAATTAATTAATTTAAATTTTCGAAGAATCTTTAAAAAAATTTCTTCTCCAAAACTACTGGACCAATTCCAACCAAACTTCACAGAAATCTTCCTTGCATGAATCTCTACCAAATTCCTTCAAAAGAATAAAATCCGTGCTGAACTTGAATTTTAATTCATTTAATTGATTTAAATTTTCGAAAAATCTTTAAAAATTCTTCTTCTCCAAAACTACTGGACCAATTTCAACCAAACTTCACAAGAATCATCCTTGCATGAATCTCTACCGAATTCCGTCATAAGAATAAAATCTATGCAGAAATTGAAATTTTAATTAACTTAATTGAATTTAATTTTCGAAAAATCTTTAAAAATTCTTCTTCTCCAAAACTCCTGGACCAATTTCAACCAAACTTCACAGAAATCTTCCTTACATGAATCTCTCCTAAATTCCTTCAAACTAATAAAATCCGCCCAGAACTTGAATTTTGAATAATTTAATTGGTTTAAATTTTCGAAAAATCTTTAAAAAAATTTCTTCTCCAAAAAAACTGGACCAATTTCAACCAAACTTTACAGAAATGTTCCTTGCATTAATCTCTTCTTAATTCCTTCAAGAAAATAAATTCTATGTAGAACTTAAATTTCAATTAATTTGATTAAATTAAACTTTCGAAAAATCTGTAAAAATTCTTCTTCTCCAAAACTACTGGACCAATTTCGGTTTAATCCCATTTCGTCTACTCCCAATTCGTCTACTACCAATTCGTCTACTATTTTTGACAAAAGTCCCATTTCGTCTACTCTTCTATACTTTGTATATCAATATGATATCACATGATTTTTATCAAAATGTTTGCATTTTTATTTTATTTTTTAATATATTGACTTAATTTCATATCTTAAAACAAAAATTGATGTTGTTAATTGATGATTTGACATGAAAGTAGACGAGTTGGGACAGTAGACGAATTGGGACTCAATGCACTGAAAAGACAGTAGACGAAATGGGAGTAGACCAATTGGGATGTTACCCCAATTTCAACCAAACTTTACAGAAATGTTCCTTGCATTAATCTCTTCTTAATTCCTTCAAAAAAAATCTATGTAGAACTTAAATTTTGATTAATTAAATTAAATTAAATTTTCGAAAAATCTTCTTTTCCAAAACTACTGGACCAATTTTAACCAAACTTCACACGAATCTTCCTTGCATTTTTCTCCTCTAAATTCCTTAAAAAAATCATTTCTGTGTAGAACTTAATTTTGATAAATTTAATTAAATTGAATTTTCGAAAAATTATTGAACAATCTTCTCCAAAACTACAGGACCAATTTCAACCAAACTTTACAGGAATCTTCCATGCATGAATCTCTTCCAAATTCCTTCACTATCGGGTGAAAAGCTTGGCCGTTGTGTGCTAGGCTTTTTTTTTTCGCCATATGAAACAGTGTGATTTTAAGAAAATTTTAAAAACATTTCTGCTCCTTAATCACCTATTGGATTTCATTCTGGTGTAGCATGAATCTTCTTTGAATAGACCTCTATTGTATTCCTTGAAGAAGTTGGTAGTCTAACTGTCTAAAAGCCAGTGGAGCGATACAGGGCCATCTTGGCCCTCTTGTTTGTCATACCTGACCAAAAATTTCATTTCAAATCGGCCTGCTGGATGAGTATAACCTTTGGTTTTGAATGGAAGGTCAAGGTAAACAAAGGCTGCTCAGGTGAGGGTTGTTGCAAAACATTGCCTATTAACCTTTAAGAAATACTTTTTGGTCGTAATTTTTTCAGCAGCCATAACAATAAATGGTTCATTTATCGATATCATCAGGGGTTTTAACGATAGCGTTTAAGATCGGACGGTGAACGATGCGCAACAATTTGTTGCGGACTTCTTGATTTTTTCAAAGAGCAACGATCTCTGATGTAAATAACGAAAAATCAAAATATCAAAGAGCGTATTTACATCAGAGAAGACTCGGATTAACTTTGTCAAAAACTAGGTTACTAGGTCAAATATCCTAATATCCTTTTTTTACTCTGGAAGTTCCAAGTATCACCCAAACCTTGTCGAAATTGTCCTGAATATTTAACTTGATGATATAAAGGTCATGTTAAGAAGTGGGTCATGCCAGGTCATTAACTAGGTCACAGGCTCAATTATTATGGACTACTTTCTTTTGCTCTGGAAGTGCCCATTTTGGTTTTGACTTTGTCAAAATTGCCCTAATGTTTATCTTGATGATAACTGGGTCATGACAATGGTGGGTCATGCAAGGTCAAAACTAAGTCACCAGTTCAAGTCTTGTTTTTGCTCTAAGAACCAAAATATTTGCTCAATCATTGTAAAAATTGTCAAGAATGTTTATCTTGATAATATCTAGATTATATTAAAAGATGGTCAAGCACTAGGTCACATGGTCAGAATTTATTTTTGCTCCAATCTGGGTAGTGTAAAAAGTGGGTTGTCTGAGGTAAAAAAAATTAGGTCACTAGGTCAGATCTTGTTTTTCTCTAAGAACCAAACTATTTACCCAATCATTGCAAAAATTGTTAAGAATGTTTATCTTGATAATATCTAGATCATGTTAAAATATGATTAAAAATTGGGTCACATGGTCAGAATTTATTTTTGCTCCAAGAACATGATGATATCTGAATCATTATGTAAATTGTTCAGAATGTTAATCTTGAAGATATCTTTGTCATGTAAAATTTGGGTCTTTTGAATGTTCTGCATGTAGTATGCCTCAAACTTCTCTCAGGTGAGCGATCCAGGGCCATCTTGGCCTTCTTGTTTGAGTTATGCCCCTTAAAACTTAGTATCTTGGGCTTATTGAAATTGCCGCCTTGTGAACACAACTCCTCCTAAATGTTTGTCTTGATTTGAATGAAACTTGGTCAATGTCATCAACATGACTTGTAGATGTATATGGATCATGGATTTTATGGTTCATTGAATTTAGCAAGAGTTATGCCCATGACACTAAGTCTCTGGGGCTTAATGATTTTTAGCTCAACTTTTCGAAGAAAATGAGAGCTTATACTGTCACCCGGGCGTTGGCGTCGGCATCGGCGTTGCAACCAAGGTTAATTTTTAGCTCCACTGGCCTTTCAGGCCAGCGGGCTATTGTCATGGCGTTGTGTCCGTCGTGCGTGCGTCTGTCCGTCCGTCCGGTTGTCAACTTTTTCTTTAAAAATCTTCTTCTCAGAAACTACTAAATGGATTTCAATCAAACTTCACAGGAATGATCCTTGGGTGACCCTCTCTCAGATTCCTCAAAATGATTCAGATTGAACAAGAAAGTCTGGAGTTATCTGCCCTTGAATATCAAAATGTCCGTTTTGGCTTTTTATCACTCTAGCAACAACAAATATTGACCAATCAATAGAAAATTTGGACAGAATGTTGATGACTGGTAGATCTTGCATGAGTGTTTATTTCAGTATAATCGGAATTTCACTGCCTGAGTTAAGAGCTCATTTATATGGCATAAACTCAGTCAGGTAATGAGTAAAGTGTGAAATGGGTGGAAGGGTTACTCCTTGCAGTATATTTATCTTAGAGGTTATGAAGGGGTGTATTTGGAAGTGCAGAGAGGGTCACCCAAAGGGTATTAATTAAACAACAGAGTGGTTATTATTGTGTTGTTTGAAGCTTTGTTTTTGACTATCATGAAAATGTGATACAAGTTAACCCATTACCAGAGGGCAAAATTTTAGGCTAGTTTAAATTCTAAGACCTTGCAGACAACAATTTTAGGTTAATTTTTGGTCTTGTGGGGAAGTTAACATTGTGGAAAATGAAGAAAGTGATAGTCACATGCAATTTCTTCATTTTCCACAATGTTTTCAAATCTGTTATCTTGAGGGGTGACAAAAAGTGTCTTTTTGTGGAAATGGGTTAAACTAGCTATAGATAGTTTCAATTGTTCATTGAGCAATTTTATGGACTATGTATCTGTTTACATTGCCAGTATCATCCTAAGCTGGAATTTCCACTCTTTCCTTTACATTCTTCTTGAGCCACTGTGTGGTAATGAGTTAAGGGTGTACTTAGAGGGCACAGTGTGTCCCCAAATGCGTTAACTAAATAAAAGAGTGGGTCATAGTGAAGTGTTAACCCATTAGCAGATGGCAAATTTTTAGGCTGGGTCAATTCAAAGACCTTAACAGAGTCAGTGAATGGAATATCACCCTTTCCCAAATGGCAAAACATTTATTAGAAATATGGTATAGATTCTATTTAGGAAAATCTACAATTCATAAGTAAATTTAGATCTATTTGGCACAAGGAAGATTTTCATTACTAGTATCATCCTAAACTGAAGTTATCTCCCATTTCATTTAACCCTTTCCGAAATGGCAATTATTTGGTTAGAAACATAGCTAGATATTAAGGAGTAATTGATAAATAAATTTAGATCTGTTTGGAAGAAGGAAAATATTCATTGCTAATATGGACCTAAGCTGGAATTTCCTTCAACCCTTTCCCAAGTAGCTAACATTTAGTTTTACATTCTTCTTGCTCTAAGTACCACAGGTATTGAACATTTTAATCAAGATTTGGATTAAATATTAAATGAAGCTCAGGCCTGTGGAGCGACTCAAGACCTTCAGGTCTTTCTAGTTTCAAACATCAATAACTTCCATACTATCAAAGGGATTCAACCCAAACTTGGAATACTTATTCACCATCACACCCTATACCTTACTACCAGGGCCCATGACCCTGGCTCCACTATATTTGGAGTTATGCCCCCTTTATACTAAGCAACTTAGAAAGTCGAGCGCGCTGTCTTCGGACAGCTCTTGTCAGCCTTGTGAACACAATTTCTTCCAGGTTTTTGACTGGATATTTATGAAATCCTCTTGTGAACACAACTTTTTACAAGTTTCCCAGTGGATATTTATAAATCCTTGTCAATGACATTTTTGTTTCTCAAGTGTTATAAGTGGCGGCGTATATTGTGACTATGGCTCTCTTTGTTGACTTTTGAGTAGTCCTTACTCCTATAATATGTGAGAGGTTAAGTGTGTCACATTACTTAATGGCAAAGAATTTGTGCTAAAAATAGACTGGGTTTACTGTTATGTTTTGATAAACTTTCAGTGTTGTTATATAATCTTGTAACTACGGCTTGGATCAAGCTGTAGTTACAAGATTTCATAACAGCACCAACAAAATACTCTGAAATTACATCATGGTTAATTAGATAAAATCGTTCCCTATCCAGTGTTTATTTCTAATTTTGAGGGAAGGTGGTCAGGGCCCATAGGTAGGGGAAAATTTGCGTGTTAACGCCCCAAAAAGGGGAAATTTAAATACATGCTTATGATCTCAAATACAGTGTTATAAATGCATCTAACTTGCTTGTATATCATAATGGGACATTCAAACAACTATTTGAATTGTAAGAATAAGATATGCCTAGAATCTAAATATGTTGAATTTTTCTTTGCAACAGATAAATCTAGTTCCAGGAGGGGAAAATTTATCTGAAATGGGGGAAAAAAGTATATTCCACAGAGAGGGGAAAGGGGCCCTATAACGACCGTTTTTTTAGGAAAAAAAATCACTGCTATCAATCACCATGTAATCTTAACAGGGTTGGTTGATTAAAAAGTAAAACTTTAATTAAGTCCTTTCCATAGCAATCAATATTTGAATTCTTGTCAGTAAACATTGATTTTTTTATACTACTGCATGAAAAACAATTAGCAAATAGGAGAAAGTGCTGATTATCAGCATGACTTTGTTTCTTCTTTTCTTAAATTGTTTCAAAATATTTTCTCTCAGAGACATGCTAAAATTTAAATCATGTATTGTTTGTTGAAGTCTGAACCATAAGAACACCTTTTTTTAGATACAGTCAAACCTCGATCTCTCGGACACGGGCCTCTTCGAACACTGCAGAAAATTCGAAATAGATTCTCGGTCCCAACACAATTTGTTCTTTATTCCTTATTTTCAAGCGCGGATAACTCGCACACCTCAGGATCGAACTTTCGAACACATTTTCCGGTCCCGTGCATTGATTTCCTATATATTTCACAACATAAAGTCGAACAAAGGGTTTTCCAATAAATCTACCTGGCTTCTATTGTTTGTTTTCACACATATCGCCGGGTAATCTCTTTTTGACAGCTTCTTGTTTATCAATTAAACATTTGCGTTACGTAACTATCACTTGTCATGAAAAATACACGTCTTTAATTACCATTTATTGGTTTTAATTGTATTGTGATTGGGTCTTAATTGCACCCAAAGGTTAATTGATTGGGTCTTCATTCTGATTTTAACATTTGAAAACATCGTAACTACAGCTTAGCCGAGCTGCACTTATAGCATTCACAAACGTAGGCAGCTAGATCGTATAAACGAAGGAGTTTTGTAGAGAATTCGCTTTTATTTTATCATGTACGTACATTATTTTGAAAGATTAATAATATGAAAATTTCTTCTTTGTGATTAAAGATGTCCTTAGTTACACGAATAAAAGATATCTTCTCGTGAAAACATTTTTGTTCGTTATGCAAGTATTCCATATGAGTTTAAGTGTATCAAAAGTCGGATATAACCTATTTTCGGACGGAACACATTTCCCCTTCTATACGACGTCGTCATGTCAAATTTTGGATGAGTCGAACTTCCGATATCTCGAACAAATTAAGGGGTCCCGTGGGTGTTCGAGAAACTGAAGTTTGACTGTACATCACTTTGTGCTAGTATGCTTTACACACATATTTTCTTACTTGCATGTGAATTAACAATTACATTTTGGTTTCATCTTCTTTGCTCATCTTCATTGATATTGGATCAACCTAAAACTTTGTTGTTTCGGAAAGAGTTGATGGGCATTGCATGTTGTGTTTCCATTCCAAGATATCCATTGATTTAACCCTTTCACTGCCATAGGCGACTTTTGTCGACTATAGGGGGTCCCTGCCATAGGCGACTTTTGTCGACAAATTTATGGGGACGAAATATATGAGTACCAACAACATAAAAAAGAAAAAAATATTGTCATTTCATAAATTACCTTTAAATTTTGGTCACAAATAGGTGCTTACTTTGTCTGTATGTGCTGAAAATATGTAAGGAATCCATCAAATGAGTCAAAAGTTATGCATGTTTTTGTGAACAGGGTATCGAATTATTCTTGGAAATTTCTTCGAATTAATTCAGCAGTGAGAAACACGCCCGAAAAAATATTTGGCAGTGAAAGGGTTAAGCTCTGAGCAATAGAGTGAGAATGATCATTGGAATAGGCACTATGGCAAATTTTTAAGTTGCTTAATGGGCTAAAAATCTTCAGATATTGATATGTTTTATGTTTCAAAATTATTAATTAACTGAATTATCTAAATCAGATTTTTGATCACCATTTTGTGATTTGTCATGTAGCAAAATTTAATGGTTGGGATTATATTGAGACAAAAGAACAAAATTCTGATGATCAATATTTTCTCCTTTTGCTTTAATGTTTTTATGCTCCTCCCCCAAAAAATTCGGGGGAGCATATAGATCTAGTCGCCACGTTGTCCTTCCGTCCGTCTGTCCGTTCAGCTGTCCTTCTGTCCGTCCGTCCATCCACAGCCAGATTTCAGCAACCCTTGGACTAAATTCAATGAAACTTCACATGTGAACTCCTGTGGTCAATCCATAGAGACCTTTTTTCTCCGTTTCTTAATTTGAGGCTGCGTCATGGAAAAAGGGGCCTTAGTGTAAAAAATAGTTTTTCTCTAAATTCTCCTCATCTAATGGGCAGAATGTAATGAAATATTGTACTATGTGATGAATGAGATGTTCTACATTATATTCTATAAAAAATGTGTGTACAAAAAATCCGTCATGAGAAAAGGGGGCTCAATGTATGATAGGGTTTTTTGTGACAAACACTTGTTCGGGGAACATAATCTGTCTATGACGGCTCTTGTTTTGCTATATATACAAAAATCTTTTTTAACAACCTGATTGTCATCTCTGCAGCTTTCGAATTGCAGGAGTCTGAAATAATGTTTGGGATAGGGTTGAGAATGCTAAATTTTAGGGTAGTAGATCTACAATTTGAAAGCTACTGCAGGAGACAAAATGTTTTTTGAAAGAAAAAGTATTTGTAATTGTGTACATTCCAGCTCCGAAAATATTGAGGCAAAAGCAGAAAATGCTGGCCACCAGCATTTTCTTCTTTTGTCCCTATATTCTCCTAGAGTAAACCTTTTCTATAAGGGACGTCAAAACCATATCTTGTTTTGGAAAGTTTTAATATGCTAAGCCCTTATTTTACTTTTTAGCTCACCTGAGCACGAAGTGCTCAAGGTGAGCTATTGTGGTCACTTTTTGTCCGTCGTCCGTCTGTCTGTCCGTCTGTCCGTCCGTCCGTCCGTCCACAATTTCGTGTTTACACTCTGGCATCTACAAATATAAGCCAATCTTGACCAAACTTTGTCAAAACATGTATGGCCATAAGATCTCGGATGAGTTTGATTATGGGTCAGATCGAACCAGAAAGTCAGGAGTTATCTGCCCTTGAATGCGAAAAATACTTAGTTTTGACATTGTTTACACTCTAGCATCTACAATTATTGATCAATCAAGACAAATCTTGGACATAACATTGTAGACTATAAGATCTCGGATGAGTTTGATTTTCAGTAAGATCTGACCAGAAAGACGAGAGTTATGTGCCCTTGAATTTGACAAAATTGCCATTTTCGGCTGTTTTTGACCTTGTTTACACTCTAGAATCTACAATTATTCATCAATCAAGACAAAACTTTGCCACAATGTTTGGGACCATGAGATCCCGGATGAGTATGATTTTCAGTCTGATCTGATCAGAAAGTCGAGAGTTACTTGCCCTTGAATTTGACAAAATTGTCATTTTTGGCTGTTTTCGACGATGTTTACACTCTAGAATCTACAATTATTGATCAATCAATCCAAAACTTGGACACAAGGTTGGAGACTATAAGATCTCATATGAGTTTGATTTTCAGTCTGATCTGACCAGAAAGATGAGAGTTATGTGCCCTTAAATTTGATCAAATTGCCGATTTCGGCTGCTTTAGACCTTGTTTACACTCTAGAATCTACAATTATTGACCAATCAAGACAAATCTTGGACACAATGTTGGAAATCATGAGATCTCGGATGAGTTTGATTTTCAGCCTGATCTGACCAGAAAGACAAATCTTGGACACAATGTTGGGCGCGATGAAATCTTGGATGAGTTCGATTTTCACAATGTTATTGACCATAAGTTCGTTTTCAGTCTTAGAGTCATAAATATTTTTTGAATTGAAGAAAAGTGTTGTTTATATCATTTTGGTTCAGGTGAGCGATATAGGACCATCATGGTCCTCTTGTTTTCTTTCCCCTCAGGATGAAGACTAACAGATGAACTGGCAGAATGAAGTGTTGCTACAAGGATTACGAAGGATGTCATGTCAAGGGTCTCCCTATAGGGGTCCCGTTCAGGTCCAAGTTCTTCATTCCAAAGTCACAGAGATCAGAAATAACCGAGGATGTTGATGTATTCATACTTCTGAGATTAAATACAGGGGGATTTAATTATGGAGATGACTGTGGTACTAAAATTGCTTGTGAGGAGCAAGAATTGTCGTCCAATCAAAATACAGAGTGCCCAGTTAGCCAAGGTGACGTAAACCAAGACTCAGGACCTTTATGGGATGATTGTTTTTCACGACCAAGTGTAAATCATGAAATTTCAGTACATTTTGAAAAGCAAGATGGGGAAAGTGGAATTAACAATAGTTCTAGAACTGGTAATGGTGATCTGAGCATTGAAAATACTCATAGAAATAATAAAGATCAGCAGGGAGACCTCATAATGAAGATGTTTTATGTTGATATTCTTAGTGTTTTAAAACATATAAATGTTACAGATTTATGTAAAATTGCTGGCACTAAAAGTGTTGGCACTAAAAGGAATACTGAGAAATCAGCAGATGATGTAATTGTAAAAACACAGAGGAAAAGGACCAAAGAATCCACAGAGAGACATTCTTCCTCTCCTTTGAAAAAACCTAAAATTCACAACACTCGTTCAGCAAGCAGCACAAAGAAGAAAGGAAAGAAATGTACAAAATCTAGATCTAGTCATAAAGTTACAGAAGAATGTGTACGGATTGATTGTATTCCAACTGAGGAAGAGGTAGTGCATACTAGTCATGAAACGTTTATACAACCTGTAAATGACAAAACAGATAAATTATATATAACTGCAGAGTCAGAAAAAACACAAGATTATATATTTGCAGGTATGGTGTCTGATTCAAAGGTTCCATCCAGTGAAACAAATGTAGAAATTGCACTAATTGAACAAAAAGATGAGAAAGCGAAGTTTGATAATCACATTGAAATTATGAACAGAAGAAGTGATGTACTAGATGCAAGAACTGTAACTGAAAATGTCTTAAGCTCAAATACAGGTGAAAATAAAAGTGGGGAAACTGAGAAAGCAGAGACTAATGAATGTAATGTAAAGCTTGAAGATTCAAGTATAGGTGAAGGCATAGGTACATGTACTCAATATTCTGATAAAAATACATGTGAACAAAACATTGAAGAGGACCAAAAATTAAAAGAACCAAAAATGAAATCAAGAAAAACAAAAACTATAAAGAAAGATAAAGGTAATAATAAATCTACACCAAAGAAAGTAAAGAAGACCAAAGTTATTGAGGAGAATGTTGGTGAGGAAATGGATCCTGACCTACAGGGACTGTCGATTAAAGAAAAGTTACAAGTCGTAAAACAACGGAAGAAAATAGAAAAAGAATCACAGAGAATCAAAGTAAAACTTCACGACCATCCAGATAAATATAGAATTGATATCATGGACTCATTTGCGAGAAAGGATCGTGGTAAATCTCGGTATGAGAGTGCTATAGAGATCTATGTATGTACTGTGTGTGAGAAGTTTAAGGCAGAGAGCATGGATGTAATGGAGACTCATATAGAGAGCCATGTGAACGGAGAACTGCACTGTGATCAATGTACATACATCGCTCCATTTGTTAATGATCTACTGAAACATAAACGTCAAGTACACAAACGCAATATAAATATCTGTTATGAGTGTGGTGTAGAGACAAACGGTCCAGATGGCTTGAAAGATCATCTGGGGAAGGTTCATGGTAAACCACAATATAAGTGTAAATTCTGTCTGGAAAAAGGAGAACATTTTTCTGAAACAACAAAGCATAGTTATAGGCAGCATATAAGACAAGTACATCAGGACAAAATGGCAGCATGTCAAACCTGTCCTCGACTATTTGCCAATGCGACCATGTTGAAGAAGCATTTAGAGCTAGGCTGCGCCGGTGACAAGCCGTTGTATGCTTGCGAGAAATGTGGTAAAACATATAAAAGTCAGGATCGTGTTAACGACCATGTGAGGCGCGTCCATAACAAGGTGCGTCGGTTCCAATGTCCACATTGTCCATTCTCGGCAGCTAGAGGGGCGGGGCTTAGTCAACATTTACACATTCATACAGGTTAGTTTCGTTGTTTCCTAAATGACATCAATGGAGGGGTTGTGGGTCTTCCGCCTGGCGTGGACAATATCCTGTCAGACATTTGACAAAAGTCATAATTTGTTGTCTCTCAGATAATAAAAGATATTTTGGTAGTACTGGTGAAAGAATTGCCAGGAATCCATTGATAGGTGCTCCAGCTGCTACAATATTACCAAAGCAGTTGATAGAGGCACTTAACTTTATTCAATCAATCAACGAATTTCCCAAAAGACAAAATACTACTCCAGATTATGTAAGGATCATTTCAATCAGTTCCACTGTGTTGTAAGTTGTACGTTAGATTTGTGTAGTTTGTACGGAAGTTTTGAGTGGTCAATCAAAGATGGCGTCGAGGGAAAATCGTTAGAGGTAGGTGTCTTAGTTTTTCCTCGATAATTTTCTGAAATGGCCGTATATTGTCTTGATACTGATATCATTGTACAGGAGAAATGTATACCTATTCACGGTGCTATATAGCCAAGTACCAGTGTTGTCCTATCGTACTCAGTCGTTGTGCAAAGACAGTCCAACACGGAAAACTTTTTTCGAAGCGAGAAAGTTGCCCTTTTAAGGATGATTACATAGTAAACAGCGAACTAGGGAACAACCTATTGCTCTAACTTGGATGTTTTTAACATGCTCTTTTCTATGGTTACCGTTATTTTACACACAAATGTCTAGAATGACCACAAACGCTGTGTTTACTAAATGGCCAAACAACGGTGTAGTCACAGTGAAAATATGCAGACACAACGGTGCAGTTTCTGTGTTATCTGTACGGTGTAGTTATTATTTTCACAACAAATTGTGAACGGTGTAGACTTGGTATGTTGTATAGGGCGAACTAGCTCTAACAGGTAGCAGATCATCTGTTTTATCTCCCTCAAATACTTTGGTCTTAGAAAACTCAGATGAAAATGCCGCCATCCTCAAAGTAAATGAAAACAAAAGTTAAGAAAATATGTTTTCTCTTTTCTTCATTCTCCTAAGCCTTAAACAGTTCAATGTATGTTTGATTTAATTTTCGGGAGACATTTTTGTTATTTGTGATTGAATAAACATCTGACGGAAATGATAATCAAAAGGAATACCATCACAAAATATCAAATAAGACATACGATAACCGTCATTTTGAAGCCATGTTAAGTGCAACGGCAAATTTCTTGTTCATCCGTTCATTTGATTTGTAGATTCGAAATTTCGGCTCTGGCTTTGAATTTTTCTTTGTAACTGTTTTAATTGGTTATTGCAATCAATTATTGTAATAAATGAAATGATTTCAACTCATGGAGTATGATAATTATTGATCGAAATGTATCTTGTTTTCAAATTGACCCCTCATTGAAAAGTCTGATTTTACCCAAAATAAAGGATTCAATCAACAAAACATAAATTATAAATAACAAAACATAAATTATAAATTTGTGTCATAAACATTTGGGCCTTTTTTTCGTCTTGTTCGACTTAAGTAAATAAGTCTTGAAAATAGAATTCTGGAACTGCAAAATTCATTTTGGAATTTCATACGTAATGAACTTCTTCTTCAGGACTGACATTTTTCTGACCAAGATTTTTTGGGCTCACTCATAAAATGTAACCATTTGCAATGAAAAAGACAATATTCTATTCGCCAAAACCGTTTGACTATTGGAGTAAAACGCATTGAAGTACTACCAAGACAGTGTAACTTACACACATCCATAAATAAATGAAATGCAATGTTTTCCATCGAGAGCCGACCTTCATTGACCAAAATAAACAAATACCAAGTTGATCAACGCTTCTCAATGACTTAATCACATCTGGGAACAAACTGTTCATTTCAGCCATTGTTTTCATGTTCTCGTGGGGAAAGAGAAGAGACCCTATCCGTTTCATCTGTTTTAGCACGTCCAATGGAAATATCAGGAATTAAGGTCGGGGCTTTTTGAGCGACTTTATGGGGTGTTGAACTTCGTCATTTTTTATGTTCAGGACTCATGCATTCAAAACCGGGGATATCATCGATAGAAAGAATCTTGTTAACTCCAAAATCCTTTTTCCTACGTCGATGAGGTCTATCTTGTGTATTCTATGCTTGCAAATGGGGATGATGTCCTAGTCTGACTTCTTGATAATATCAGGAATAATACTAAAGTTCAGAGTTTTCAAA